>PVKP010036056.1:0-22761 GCA_004027715.1 Plecturocebus donacophilus | reverse complement strand
GATCAGTTTCAGACATGAAGAATTTGAAATACCTGTGAGACAACTAAGTGGAAGAGTTGAGCAGACTTGAGTAAAGACTTGGAATTCACTAGAGAAATCCTGACCAAAAATCTGGGCTTCTGAATTTATCTGCATGCTGCCCAATAGGTGAAGCCCCTGATATTGATTATGTTACCCAGGACAGTGTGAAAAGTAAGAAGAGTAGAAAATCAAAATGGGCCCTAGGGAGCTTCCACTGTTAAGGCCTGAGTCAAAGAAAGAGGAACCCCAGAGAACTGCAAAGGAACAGCCAAAGATGCAGGACAATCTAGGAGACAGCTATGCCATGGAGCTAGGAAGGGGAAAATTAATTCTCAAGTATTACACAGGCCAAAAATCACGTCTGACTTTGAAACAAAAATATGGACCAATAGAATTGGGGGATGCAACTCATTAGGATTGGGAGCATTTAGGATTGCTGAAAAGAGTAAAGGGTGTAGAGAAAATACAATAGATGAGAATATAAGAAACGGAAGAACTAAAACAACTTGTTCAATTAGAATGGCATGAAACAAATACAGTTCTTTTTGCTTGATCATTTGATAAACTGGATAAAAGCCAAAAACATTTTTGATCTTAGAACCATGAGGGAGTCTCAAGGCCTTTGGTGTCCCTGCCCTTTCTCTTTTAGGCAGGTCAGGTATTTTCATATCTACATGTAGACAACACATTAACTGAGGCTCACAGAGTGATTCATCTGTTATTCAATTAGGTATAAAAAACATGCACCAACACGTCACAATAGGCCTTTGCCTATCCTTTTACCTCTCCTATCAGAAAAACTATCCTATGGTAATTGGCTTGGGAGTCTGTGCTATCTTGCTTATCAAGTTTCCCATCTCTTTCTTTTTGTGTGCAAGCTTTAATTCTGAACTTGGAGAATTTTGAATGAAAACACTCGTATGTGATAAGGGTCATAAATGAATTGTTTACTACATCAATTCCTGACTGCAGTAGAGAATAGGTTTTGTTGTAAGTAGCTTTTAAGACTTTTTTTAAAAAAAAAAAAACAACAGAAATGTTTCTTATAGTTAAATAATATAATACATAAAACCAGTATATAAAATAGCATTCCAGGATATTAAATGATAATATTTATTAATATAAATGTACTTTATAACATATTGAAATTATAGAACATATTTTACATTATATTTTTTAAAGTCACTTCATGAAGTTGTTTCAATAAACACAAACAATTTAAAATTGAGATTATGCCAGAAAGTTGATGATAAATGAATCTGCAGCCAATATCTGTCATGGCTTTTGCTTACATAGCTTGGAAAGTCCATATTCACACAGATAAGGAGCTACAAATGATGACTGTTTTTTAAGCAACTTACCTTCCATTATCACAATACCCTCTGCTTATATAGAGGTGGCTGAGGAAGTGCTGCACAAAGATGAACCTATTTGATGGGGACAGGATAACACATTAGTTGATTCTAATGTTGAAATTTGCTCCGTAATGCATTTTTAAAAGCACGTTGGTTTTATTTCTGATTTTAAACAGTGAGAATATATTTAAACATAAGTTATAGTAAATTTCTGTCAGCTCCCTGGAGTACATAATCTTTTGTGTAAAAAAGAATGTTATTACAAGGTCCACTAAGCTGGGGTGAAACAGTATTTTTTAAAGTAATAGAAATTTTATAAAACCCTTTTTGTTTTTAAATAAAACTTTTATTTCAGAATGGTTTTTTGATTTACACTAAGGTTGGAAAGGTAATAGAGAGTTCCCATGTATGCCGCATTCAATTTTTCTTATTATTAACATCTTCTATTGCTATGATAGATGGGCCACAATTAATGAACCAAGACTGTGCATTATTATTAGTTAGTCAATATCTATTCATACATCATGCATTAGTCACTGTGATGCCTTAGGTTCCTCTTGCTTGTGATAGTTTCTCAGAATTTCCTTGTTTTTGGTGACCCTGACAGTTTTGAGGTCAGTACTGGTCAGGTATTTTGCAGAATGTTCTTCACTTGGGATTTGTGATGTTCTTCTCATGATTAGATTGGTACTGTGAATTTTTGGAAGGAAGCCCACAGAAGTAAAATGCCATTCTAATCACATCACAATCAACAGGACTCATCACTGTTGCTAACCTTGACCACCTGGGCGAGGTAGTGTTTCTCCTCTATTAAGTTACAAGGTTTTTTCTCCCTTTTTCATACTGAACTCTTTGAAAGGAGGCCACAGTGCACAGCCCACACTTAAAAAGTGGAGAGTTATGTTCCATCTTCCTATGGGCAGAATACATACAGTAATTGTTTGGATTTAGTCTGTCTGGGGCATTTATTTCTTCTCCTCTTTTTATTTTTCTAACCTTGTTTTTATTGCTATACAATTGTACATATTTTGGGGGTACATGTGATCTTTTCATGCCTGTGTACAATGTGTAATGATCAAATCAGGGTAATTGAAATATCCATCACTTCAAACATTTGTCTTTGTGATGAGAACATTATGAATCTTCTTTTCTAGCTATTTAAAAATATACAATGCATTGTTTTTAACTATAGTTATCTTACTCTACTAATACTAGAACTTATTTCTTCTATCTAACTGTATTTTTGTACCTCTTAACCAACTTCTCCTCATCTCTGCTCTCCCCTACTTCCCTTCCCACCTCTGATAACCCCCATTCTACCCTCTGCTTCCATGAAATCCACTTCCACATATGAATGAGAGCATGCCATATTTGTTTTTCTGTCCCTGGCTTATTTCACTTAACATAAATGACTTCCAGTTCTGTTTATGTTGCTACAAGTTATAGGACTTCATTTTAATATTCCATTGTGTATATCTACCACATTTTCTTCATTCACCCATTGATGAATACTTAAGCTGATGCCATAACCTGGCTACCGTGAATATTGCTGTACTAAACACAGAGTGCAGATATCTCCTCAATATACTGATTTCATTTCTTTTGGATGTATACCCAGCAGTGGTAGTTGTATTTTTTTTAAAGAGCTTCAATACTCTTTTCCATAATGGCTCTATTAATTTACCTTCCAACCAACACTGTGTAAGAGTTTCCTTGTCTCCCCATCCTCATGAGGGCTTGTTAATTTTTTGTGGTTTTGATGATAGCCATTCTAACTGGGGTGAGATATCTCATTGTGGTTTTGATTTACGTTTCCCCGATGTCTGGTGGTGGTGAGCATTTTTTCATCTACCTGCTTCTTATTTGCATGTCTTCTTTTGAGAAATGTCTATTCAGGTCTTTTGCCCATCTTTAATTGAATTATTGTTGGGTTTTTGTTTTTTTGTTTGTTTTTTTGCTATCGAATTGATTTCCTTATATATTCTGGTTATTAATCTGTTTCCAGATAGATAGTCTGTATTCCATAATTTTCTATATCAGTATGACTTCGTGAATTTTTATTTTACATGTTCACAATCCAATACTTCTTTCACTGGGAGCCATTTCAGATAGTTCCTATGTTCTTTGGTATACCCCATCATTGTGGAGGTTTTTAACTACTTTTTAGCACTTTCTTGTTTTCTTGCAACACAAATTAGTTCAAGTTCATCTTGAATATTTCCTGTTCTCATCCTACAATCAGTCACTTCTTCAAAGAATCTTGGTTCATTTTATTAGAGAATTTTATTAGAGAATACTTATCAGAAACAGAAATCCAGGTGCTAGGTAGGCTCCCTGCTCCCAGAATATCATTGCTTCTAGGCCCTCTCTGCTGACAGAGCAAGGAAATATATCTGTGAATTCCACATGCATATACATGAATTTAAATTAATTTAGTTTTTGTTCAATTCTAGTATACACGTATAGGGGTTCTAGAATTGTTAATCCACATGCCTGTTGAGCAGCGACTTTATCAGTCACGGGGAAGTGCTTCTGTGTGCTTCTTTCAGCCTTTAGTCTCATAGATTCCACTCATTGTCAAAGTTACTTAGGTCAGCAGCTTTACTCCTAGCTCCCCAGTGAACTTGTTTCTTACAACTGCAATACAGTGAGATAATTTTGCCACATTCTATATTCAACCCTGGGATTTCCAGACCTCTTAAGAGAGGTTTAAAGATTTGCATAAATTACTTTTTTTCCTGTAAAGTCCTATGGGTTTTAACAAATACATTGTGGCAAGTATCTACCATTACAGTATTATATAGAATAGTTTTTTTCCAGTCTAAAAAAATTGCTTATGCTCATGTACTCCACCCTTTTCCTTTTCCCTCTGGAACTTCTAGCAACCACTCATTCGTTTACCATCTCCATAGTTCTGCCCCTTCCACTTGGTCATAATTGGAATCATATAGCATTCATGAATCACTTAGCAATATTCATTCAAGGTTCATCCATGTCTTGGCAGGTTTGATAGCTTAGTCTTTATATTCTTGTGTGGTTTCCACTGTATGGGCATACTACAGATCTCAGTCTCCAGAATTACTATGCTGGAGAGACAATCAGAGGTGCCTTTGAGTCTTCTACTGGATTACAGCCTAAAAACAAAAAGAGAGGTTGTGGGTCACCCGATTTCAGGAATTCCAGACCAGCCTGGCCAACATGATAAAATCCATCTCTACTAAAAATACAAAAATTAGCCAGGCATGGTGGTAAACACCTGTAATACCAGCTACTCAGGAGGCTGAGGCAGGAGAATCACTTGAATTGGGGAGGCAGAGGTTGCAGTGAGCCGAGATTGTGCCACTACACTCCAGCCTGGACAACAGAGTGAGACTCCATCTTAAAAAAAAAAAAAAAAGATGTCGAAAATGACTTTTATAGTCACCAGGTGTTATGTCCTATGAGATGCAGTCTTCACCTCTCCTTTTAGTATCTCCCACAAAATGTGTTTCCAGGTCTCACTTGTTGCTAGGTATACCATGCTATCTCCCTTTCCAGGCATGGCTGCAAAAGTAGAGAAGACTAGGCAATATTCGGCAGCTTCAGTGAAGCCAGAAATACATCACCTCCATGACATTCTATTGTTTTTATCTGCTGAGTTTTAACCATGTACTGTTACCTCTGCCAGGAGCTCTCTCTGGTGAACTTATCCAAATACTGCCATTCTGGGCAAATCTGACCGAATCTCTCCTCCTTTAAGATATCTTTCCATAAGGATCTCTCAATTCTCAAAACTCTTAGTGAGCTTGCAGTTTAACTGTTACTATAGTCTATTATGTATCTACACACACACACACACACACACACACACACACTCTCTGCAATGTTTCATATGTGTTATCTTTGCTCTTTTATGAGAAAGCAAGGAGTTTATGGCTTTTGCAGAGCAAAATCATTTGTGCTGTTTTCTATATCATCCCTCAAAGCTGAGATGGATTTTACTCACAATAGGTACTAAATGAACAATGTTAAGTAAATTTATTCTTAGTAGCCATTCTAGAAAAAATGGTATCTATTCTTATGCCCTTCTGCAAGGTAGACCCCATAAAGCCTCTTAACGTTTTTCTATTTCATGCACTCTTTATGTATACATTTATCAAGTACTTATGACAATGTCATATTATTGTATTATGTATGTGATATATTAGCATCTAATACACTGTGATAGATGCTAGAAATAAAATGATATGTAATATATTGTCCCTTCCCACAAGAAGTTCACAATTTAGGCCTAATGGTCCATAATGTGGTACTAGGTAGAGCTAATATTGCCAGCTGCATTTCCAGGGTACCAATTTTATTATGAGTCTTACAGGTACAGAGTTTGGTGTCCATTTGGAGAAGCACAATGTGAACAGATTGTGAAAAGGACTTGCAAATATCTGGTAGACCCAAGCAGAAATGGAAAGCTCCCATTCTTCCTCCAAAAGATAAAAATACTTGGTAAAATACAACAAAAAACATATAGTCAAACTTAAAAGGAAGAATGAGGAATCCTCAGGTGCTAAACGTGAGAAAGGAACTCAAATCTTGGAGAAGTGGAGTTCTCCATCTTTAAGGACTGAACATGCCCTGAAGACAGTTGGATTCCAGCACCTTCACAGGGCTGGAAGTGGAGGTTGTGGGCCCAGAGATAAAGGAGGAACTCTATGAATAAACATAGACCCCAAGAAGGGACTAAAGGTAAACTAAAATTTGACTATTTTATACTATCTTGAGGATTTTGAAAAAAAAATCTCAAAAACATAATTTATAAAACAAATTGAAAAAGTTGGTTACATCTAAACCTAAAATGATTGTATGATAAAAGACATCATTGCAAGTATACAAGATGAGTGGCAGACTGAAAAAGATACCATATTTCAACATATATACCAAGAATTAATATCCAAGATGAACAAAGAACCTTATGTATCATAGGAAAATAAAAAACAATCTAATAGAAAACATGGGCAAAGCAAATAAATGCACTCACAGAAGAGAGAATCCAATGGCCAGTAGAAGTGCAGTGGGAGGAAGATCTTCCTCACTAATAATCAGAGAAACGCAAAATAAAATGGTAATACTAAGTCAGCCATCAGACTGAATAGTACAGTATCAAAAATGAAGAATAAGAAGTTCTGCAAGTAGTATGAAGAAATGGGAATTCTATACTTGGTTGGAATGTTAATTGATACAACAAGGGTAATTTGACAAAATCTTGAAAACTTGAAAATACACATGACCTATGACCAGCAATGCTATTTTTTAAGTAAACACCTAGAGAAATTCTTACATAACTATTTAGGGAGACATATATAAGAATATTTATTTGAATCATTATTTATAATTGCAAAATATTAGAAATGATCTAAATGGCTAAGAAATAGATAAATACAACATGGTATATTCTTGTGATGAAATACCACAGAGCAGAACCACAGCCCTCTGACTTTTTGTCAATAAAGTTTTACTGGAAGACAGACATGCTTCTTCATTAACCTTATAGCCTATGGCTGCTCTTGTGCCATAAGGGCAGAGTTGAGTAGTTCTGACAGAGATTATGTAGTTCACGAAGTCTAAAATATTTATGATCTGTCCCTTTACAGAAAATGTTTCCTGACTCTTGCTGTAAAACAATTGAAGATAGATGTTTCCACATGAACAGATTTCAAAAATAATGTTGAGTGTAAGTTACAAGTATGCAGAATGATGCACACAATTTATTTTATGCCCACTAATTTGTTCGTTATAGAAACTTTTTTGAGAAAACTTTTGTAAAAATTCAAAGGTAACAATTTTCATCCAATTCATGATAGCAATTCCAATTCTGAAGTGAGAAAATGAGAAGGGATTGGGAGGATCACAAAGGAGAGTTCAGCTGATCATGAAGGGTTTTTCTTTTTTTTTTTTTCTTAAAATATATTTAAAAGAAACTTAACAAATATATCAACTTTGTTAATTTTGCATAATTTATATTTGTTGTATTTTCTCTGTTTTATTCTATATTGTATTTTTTTACTAAAAAAAAAAAAAGGGTGGGGGGAAGATAAACTTAGTAGGTTCCAGAAAGCCTGGATTCTATCTCAGAGTGGTCAAGGCTTGGCTCATACCCACCTGGCTGTTGCCATTTAAGTGCACACCAAGCCCCTTCCAACTCCCAGGACTGACACCTCTTTGGCTAACAGCTTTCTCTGACTTTGTCTGAACCCAGTCAGTCTCTGCATGTAGTAGGCTAAAGAGTCAAGTATTTACTTCCACTCACCCAGAGCACCCTTCTTAATGACTGAAGAGAGCTGATGTGTATGAGCTCAGCAGGACCAATGGTGAGAGAATTCTCCCTGGGGTATGTGTCCTGTGCTGCTTCCCAGAGTTCCCACCCAGAGAAAGTCAGTTGCATACAGGAAGAATTTATTTAATATTATGTCCAGCACTGTCTCTTTTCCCTCTCCCCCAGTGGTGTTTCCTGGAATTATTTCCCAGGTGAACTATTGCACTCAAATCCTTGTCGCAGCATCTGGTTCTAGGGGAATTCAAACTAAGACACTCATTTACATTTTATAAATGATCACACAGTCAGTTCCTCAAAGATCTAGAAGCAGAAACACCATTTGATCCAGCAATCCCATTACTGGGTATATACCCAAGGGAATATAAAGCATTCTGTTATAAAGATACATGCATGTATATGTTCATTGCAGCATTATTCACACTAGCAAAGACATGGAATCAACCCAAATGCCCATCAATGATAGACTGGATAAAAAAATATATGGTATATATATACCATGGAATACTATGCAGCCATAAAAAGGAATAAGATCACGTCCTTTGCAAGGACATGGATGGAGCTGGAAGCCATTATCCTCAGCAGACTAACCCACGAACAAAACCAAACATCACATGTTCTCACTTATAAGTGGTAGTGAATGATGAGAACACATGGACATATGAGGGAAACGACGCACGCTGGGGCCTGTCAGAGGATGGAGGGTGGAAGGAGGAAAAACGTCAGAAAGAAGAGCTAATGGATGCTAGGCTTAAGAGCTAGGTGATGGGTTGATCTGTGCACCTGGCCACCATGGTACATGTTTACCTATGTAATAAACGTGTATATCCTGCACATGTACCCCAGAACTTTAAAGTTGAAGACAAAAAAAAAACAACCTGAAAATAAATAGCTATTGAATATCTTTGGAATAGCCTACATAAAAAGACTGATAACATCAAAAATATGCTCATGTATAATTTCCATAGTTGTTATATCTTTGTGAAGTAGGTCGGATGGGGCATATAATTTTCTATTTTACAGGAAAGAAAACCAAGGGCTAAAGGTGCCAATCTCCCACCACCACCACCAACAAAAACCAGAATGAATAGAATTTGGACTGAGATCCAAGTCTTCTACTTTCAGGTTGAATCTTTCTATTGTGCTGTTCTACTTGAGGACATCATTCTCAGGCCTTCATTTCCACTGTTACGGCTGTAGTAAGAGACCTCGAATCTATGACAAATGGTGCCACTTTGATTTTATTGTAACTGCCTTGGAAATAGTCACACATATGTCCTAAGGGGGCTTTGTTCTGTGTACCTCAGAGGACTCTGGGTTTTCCTGAATGCCAGCTGGTCAAAATGCTTATTTAGACTATTTTTTGGGAGCAGTAAACAAGGTGCAAAAGCTCCGAGGCTCTGTAGGAAAATCGCAGGTGAAACAGACTTTCTTTGGGTCTCTTGTCTCTCAGTTTCCAAGGTTCACCTTCCAAGGGTGGCGTGTCAAGCTTCCTGAACTAATTGCTTTAGCTTTGAGGTGCTGCAGCTTGTTAAAAATTCTCATTCCTTATTGATTCCCTGTGGCTTTTCAAAAAGGAAGGACACTTTTAATCCAGCATGTGAAGAACCTGTGATATGATATCATCAGGAGTTGAAGGCGATCAAAGTCCAGATTTCAAAACCCATTGCTTCAAAATGTTGACTTGTCAGATCTCATTTGTTGACAGTGTTCAAACATGTGTAATTTCTTGCAAGGCAGACTTTTAAAATGTGAAGACATGGCAGTAATGAAGAAAATTTGTACAATAGATGAACTGTGAGCTGGAGTGTTTGAGCTTGACCTGGTAAAGTCAACACAATGCTGGCATTAGTATTCAGATGAAATCTCAGCTCCTGTGAACAAGCTGCCGTGCAGTCAATTTGTCAAGATAAAACTTCAGAGCCTTGTTCTGTATCTCTTCTTTCTAATAACCAGAACTTCCAAGCAAAGTAAGAGGCAATTTCAAGGATATTGACGACAATACTATTTCTGAAAGGGTTGCACTGAATATAGTGGCAAAGTGCTTAGTGAAGTACTTTATAGTTTACAAAGAGTCCTCTCTTAATTTTGCTGATTTTGTCCTCGTGGTCATTCCATGGAGTTGAGAACATTCTTCAACAATGTTGGATACTAATTCATCCACCGATTATTAAGTAGAATGCTTGGAAGGCTCATAGAAAAACTTTTGATTGTGACTAAAGACAAGGCAACCTAAGCTTTGGGAAATATCTGCCCGTCCTTCATTCTGTGAACCTGCTCTATGATCATTTAGTTAAATTACCATCTAATCCCCATGTTCTTAGCCACATTTGTAAAGAGTAAATGCTGGGCTGGGCACAGTGGCACACCTGTAATCCCAGCAATGTGGGAGGCCGAGGTGGGCAGAGCACTTGAGGTCAGGGATTCGAGACCAGCCTGGTCAACATGGTGAAATCTTATCTCTACTAAAAATATAAAAATTAGGCACGGTGGCACACACCTGTAATCCCAGCTACTCAGAAGACTGACACAGGAGAAATTGCTCAAACCCAGGAGGCAGAAATTGCAGTGAGCCAAGATCGTGCCACTGCCTTCCAGCCTGGGTGATGGAGCCAAACTCCATCTCAAAAAAAAAAAAAAAAATGGAATAAATGCCTCTTGTAATAGAGCTGGCTTTACAGAGGTAAGATGTTGACACTAAGTAGTGATTAAGGGGCACAATCAACTCAGGATAACCCTTCATAGGTGATAATAAAATCGTTATACCTTTGTCCTTCTGTAATTTCACATTTTTACCTCAGTTATCTTACACTATTAGACAATTTTTCAAAGTGTATTCCAAAGAGCTTTAAGGATGTCAATGACTTTTTTTAAAAATAAAATTATGATATCAATAGGTATAATTTTTTTTTAATAAAGTAAGGTTAGTGGTCAAATAAGTTTGAGAACTGTTTGTTTAAACAAGTTTAGGAATTGCTGGTTAAACTAAGCTGAAAATTTCTCAGTGATAGGATTCTGCAGAGTATTTAATGCACTCATATATATTGTACTTCCAGAAGAGATCATAGACAGCAGTGTTTCTTAAATACATTTGCTCATTAAGCTCCTTTTCCTGGATTACCTCAAGGACTGGCACTCTGCAGAATACAGAATGGAAAATACCAGTTAATATTCTTCTAATACCCAGTTAGATGTTAGAAGAAAATATAATTTCATTAGCTTCTCTTAGGTCTTTATCCCCATGCAACAAATTTGATAACTTAGGTTACCCCTAATGTTTTCACTTTTTAAATTTTTTTTTTTAAGACAGAATCTCACTCTCACCCAGCCTAGAGTGCAGTGGTGTGGTCTCAGCTCACTGCAACCTCCATCTCCTGGGCTCAAGTGATCCTTCCACGCCAGCCTCCTGAGTAGCTGGGACCACAAGCTGCATCACCACATCTGGCTAATTTTTTGTATTTTTACTAGAGACAGGGTTTTGCCATGTTTCCCAGGCTGGTTTGAACCCCTGAATTCAAGTGTTACGCCTGCCTTGACCTCCCAAAGTGTTGGGGTTACAGGTGTGAGCCACTGTACCTGGCCATTTTCTCTTTTTTCTATGAAATTTTCCTGGAAAAAAAGTATATAATTTACTTGCATGTTGGTTTGTCCAGGAAATTAAGGTCTGGTATCCTCATTGCTATAGAAATTCATGTCACTCTGTAGGCTTACAAAGTATTGACAAGGAAAACTGAGAACTCAAAGTGCTCGTTTTTGACAGTAGTGTTTTTCATTGAGTCCATTAAATTCCTAGGCTATAATCTGAGTTTAATAAAAGTATAATGTACATGTCAGACATTTTACTCCCTGACAAACCAATGTGCACAGAAAATAAAATATTTGTGAGAAAATAACAGACCAAAGCTAAAGAAGAGAAAGTGACAATATTATTTTATTGCAGGGTGGCATAGGCAGTTGTATTTATTAAATACATGACAAATAGGTACCAGGAGATGAGCTAGATGCAGGAATACAGATGGAAATAAACTTCCCCGGTCCTCTGAGAAAGATATAAGTTCAGCTGATAGTTACAGAGGAGATGAGTGTTTTGAAGGAGAAGCAGAGGGTTTTGTGGATGTGATTAGCAGGTGGACCTAACCAGCATAGTGGGTCAGGGAGAGATTTTCTCAGGAAATGATATTCAGGCTGGAGTCTGAATCTTGAGCTCTGAAGCAGGTGTTGGGACATTCAGAGCAAAGTGGATGGTATTTGCAAAACTACACCTGCTAAAAGATAAGAGAGAAGTCCAGTCAGTAGCAAATCGTTCACTGGAGGTCCTCCTCAGAATATGTCACAGCTTCTTGATTCCTCCTTACATGCCTGTGAGAGGCATTCACTAAATCAGTTGTTTATCACAAACCTACTATGAACGAGATTCCATTGAAGACACAAAGGATATGTAATACACACCAGAGTAACTTAAGGCTCAGGAGCAAGTTATGAATGAATGAAGAAAATAAGGCAAAGACAAATAAATATTCAATGTCATTAAAGAGTATGTAGAATATAAGAGATGGGGGTGAGACTAGGGTAATACACTCAATGGGTCCAGTTGTGGCCATATGTCAAGGATACCTGCAAAGCCTTGTCCAGGTGCTTATGGAAAAACAGACTCTAGGGTATTTGAAAATGCACTGGGTACACACTAAAACAGAACCAGTGTTTAAATGCTGAAGATAATTTCTATCTGATAGGAGGTGATGATCCAATATACCTTTAGAGGACTCTCTTCCCTTATTCAGGCAAACCCCTTTCCTCAGGCTTTTCATTATATAAATGCAATAATAGTAATATATAGACAACTTATTTAAATCTCACAATAGCCATATGAGGAACATACAGTCTTGCACTGCTTAATGATACTTTCTGAAAAATGCATTGTAAGGTGGTTTGGTCCTTGGTGAACATCCTTTTGTGTACTTACACAAAGCTACACAGTATAGCCTACTACACATCTATACTATTTAGTATAGTTTCTAGGCTACAAACCTGTACAGTATATTACTGTACTGGATATGGTATTTGTGTATATAAACATACAGTATTACAATCTCTTAGGACCACTCTATCATTGATTGAACAGCTTGTGACTGTACTATTATTATCATCTCCACCTTACAGATGCAACTATAGGGAGGTTTATCAACTTGCCCACGGTCATATCGAGTTTGGAACTATAACTCTGGTTTGCTAACTCTAGAACCTGCTCCTCTGAGTTACTTGAAGTAGCTTTGACAAACTATCCTAAACTAGACACCTTAAAACCAGAGAAATTGACTCATAATTCTAGAGACCAGAAGTTCAAATTCAAGATGGCAGCAGGGCTGGGCTTCCCCTAGAGACTCTAGGGGAGATTGTTTCTTGTCTCTTCCAACTTCTGTGGCATCCCTTGGCTTGTGGCCACATCACTCCAGTCTCTGCCTCCAGGTTTACGCTGCCTCCTCCTGTCTGTCTCTCCACTCTGTGTCTCTCCTGTGTCTTTTTTTTTTTTTTTTTGAGACAGAGTCTCACTTGGTCACCAGGTGCCAGGCTGGAGTGCAGTGGCACGACCTCGGCTCACTGCAACCTCTGCCTCCCAGGTTCAAGCAATTCTCCTGCCTCAGCCTCCCGAGTAGCTGGGACTACGGGCGTGTGCCACCACATCCAGCTAATTTTTTTGTATTTTTAGTAGAGATGTGGTTTCATTCTCCTGTGTCTTAAAATAACACGTCATTGGATATAGAGACCACCTGTATAAGCCAGGGTAATCTTATCTGAAAACCTTTAACTTAGTTATTTTTATTTGCAAATATCTTTTTTTCCAAATAAAGTGACATTCAGAGTTTCTAGAGAAGTGGACATAGACCTATATTTTTGGAGATACCATTCAACCCACTACTCTGCCCTTACCCAAAACATCATACTATTCAAATGGTGATGTGGTCCAGGCAGCTAAAAATACTTCGAGGTATATACGTAAAAGATTGCCTATGCTGAAGGCAGAGAGCTCAGTTAACATTTTGGGGAAAACGTATTTCATCTTGGGAGGAGATGGGGATGATGGGGAAGATGCTATGATGTTTATTTTCCACTGTGATTCCTGTAACCGGAGCTGGTGGGAACATTTTCAAAATCAACCTTGTGAAACTCTGGACAAAAACAGAATGGTTTAGGGATCCAAGGCTCAAGTGAGGTGCAAGTTTGGGGACTGTGCACTACTTCTGAATGGAATCCACACCCATCTGGTTCACAGAAGAACCAGTGTTGTGAATCACATTCTTTTCATATAACTTATGATTGATAATTGCTTTTAAAAAGTTTAGGCTTTCACATATCCATTTTCTGTCTCTTCTATTTTTCATCAGTTCTCTAAACATATTGTCATCTCCTCTGAAAACAATAGTGGTATTGTCTCCTTTATAAATACACATTGTACTAGTTAATATTTTGTGATTTGTCACATTAGTGAGCAGTAACTAGAGCAATGGACATAAAGATGGGGGGATGATGAGCCTCAGAAGAAGACTTGATCTGTGTTCAGCAAAGCCAGCAGCAGAGCAAACAACCCTAGAGTTACTGTAGCAATTTCATAATTTGAAGGATGACCATAATGGTCAAGACCAGCTTGAAGGCGGAGGGCAGGGGATAGAAGCTGGCTCTTTTCATCACCCCACACTTTAACATGTAGTCCATCATAAATAAAGTGGATTACCACATTTGTCACATTTCACTAACAAAATTGCCTTTTATTCTGGGGGAGGGCAGTATTTCCTCTTTGGTGAGGTTTAAGCTGCTGTGGCTTTCGCAGCTTCCCTCCTGCAATCTCAGAGTTGGCCGTGATAACGTATTCACTTTCTCTTCATGAACTGTCATTCCATAGAGAGATATGAACACAGAAGAACAGAGAGAAATCAGGGAAGCCAGAAGTCCATTCTAGAAACAGAGAATGGAGGAAATATCCACAAACAAAATTAAAATGCCCCTAAGTAGATGCCCACTGCTCTATAAAGCTTTTCAAGTTTTTTAATCAGGCATGTTAGTAGGGAAAGGTATGTCTTGAGTCTCTAAGTATTGCTCTCACTATCACAGTTTTTCATCAACAATAATTAATCTGGTGTCCTTGCTGCAGAGCATGATTCTCGGAAACTACAATATCTTACTACTTGGGTAGTATTAATTTTCATAAATATAACACAAACAGTTCCTACAGACCTGTTTTCTGAATTAATCTTTTGCTTAAGTAGGCAAGAGCCATCCTGAGCCTTCATGTCTGCCAGGAAATATTAGGTCACACAATCTCCTATTTGACCTGGTCATATTGTTGGCAATATCCCTAGATCTTATGATCTTGTCTCTAGCAAGAAAAGAAAATAAAGACAAAAACAATAAATATCTCAGCTGTTGCAAACTTTATGTCAATTTACTTAATATATTTTAATTATAATTGTAAAAGTAATATATATTTACTATATGTAACTTAAAGAAACATGGAGAATAAATTGAAAAACCTGTAATAACACTACTTAGTGGTAACCTGTGGTAATAATATTTTCATATATTTTTTGGTGGTAATATGTAACTTGCCTTTTTTTTTTGAGACAGAGTCTCACTCTGTTGCAGGCTAGAGTGCAGTGGCATGATCTCACCTCACTGCAACCTCTGCCTGTTGGGTTGAAGCAATTCTCCTGCCTCAGCCTCCCGAATAGCTGGGATTACAGGCATATGCCACCACACCCAGCTAATTTTTGTATTTTTAGTTGAGACAGGGTTTCACCATGTTGGCCTTGATCTCCTGACCTCATGATCCACCCGCCTCAGCCTCCCAAAGTGCTGGGATTACAGGCAGGAGCCACCATGCCCGGCCACTATTTTACATTTATATGTATATACACACTATATATATATATATATATATATATACACACACACACACACACACATATACATATTTTTATATATATTGAATTCCTGCTGTGAGTAGGACTAAAGTAGGCATTTGACAAAAGATCATTCATTTAAATTCACAAAAACACTCTATTAGACATATTCCATTCCTCTGGTTTTATAGTGACATCCTGATGCCCAGTGAATGTTCAGAGAATCTCAACTGAAAAGTAGTAATGTGTCACTAAAAGTGTCTAACTTCAAGCCTCATCCTTCTAACCTTAATGCTTCATGTCTCTTGTGTATATATCTATACATACATACATACACAGCACTACTTGGAACTTAGAGTCTTTTATTTTGATTTTCATGATGGCAATTACAAGCAGTTCCCTCTGTTATTAAATATTCCCAGAAAGCATTATTCTAATGGTTGGATAGTGTTTTATTGCATGAACATCTCAGATTGTAATATTGTAATGTGCTTCAGTGAACTTAAATATTTGACCTCTGATTGGTTCCTTGGGATAGGCCCTAGAAATATATTGTAAAAGCTGTGATTATTTGTCAGACTCTCAACATTTATTCTGAAAGTGAAGGACAGTAGCTTATCTATTAATAAACATTCGCTAAACCAAAAGCCATTCACATGGGATGTAGGGCTGGGGGTTAGGTTGATAAGAAGCAGGAGGAGAGAAAAGAACAGAAAAATGGGAGAAAGCTTCTGCTGAAGAAGTGAAGGAAACAGGATGAGCTGGGACCCTGAGGTGCTGATATGTGTTGATGGCCTGTGTTTTTCATCTCCTTTCTTCGGTAGATCCATCAAATCTTCCTTTACATATCGCCCTCCTAGCTCTGGCTAGGGGTGATTAGGATCTGAAGTGGCACAAACAGTATAGTAAAAGGAGAGGGAATTTGGGAAAAGGGTCCTACAGAGAAAACAGGAAAGTTGCCACCTGCCTCTGCAAGCTCTTGCTGCCTGCACTGGCCATGCCATCACTTTGTCCAGCCAGAAGAAGGGCTTGCCTGGTGCTCCCAAGCCACTGTTCCTGACTCCTTTGGGGACCATTGCTGATGAGGTCAGTTTTTTTAAGACAGGTGTGGCCAGATGGTCCCATTCCTTCTCTTTTGCTAAAATTCTTACAGAGAAAAAGATGTCACGAGATAGCCTTTATTTGTCAGCCAGGTCATCCATCTTTGCTGTCAAATTCACATTATACTAAGGCTTATTCTTCCATGGGGTTACTTTGATGCAAGGCTTCCAAAGCACTATTTCCAGTCTCTGGTCTCTGTGTTCTCAGTAACTGATACCTGGCCACGGGCTTTCCAACTGTGCTGTCTTGAGTGTTCCTCTTGTATCTGCAGCCTGCATTCTAACTGCAGTCCCCTTGATTGCCCAGTAAGTATGGCCATCCGGAAATGAGTTAGCAGCTTTGACATCTGGTATCTTCTTCTCTTTTACCCTGGAAACCTAGGCCTCTGCTCATGTGTTTTTCTCTGTGTGCTTTCTAAAGCTACTCAATGACATCACATTGAATTCATCAAACAAACAATATTAAACAGCTATGATGTGCCAGCCATTCCGTTATTCTATTTCTGTTTCTAGAAATAGATAAAAGAAGAAACCATGATTCCTGCCCTCAGGAAATGTTTAGTGAGTCGGGGAAAAATACAAATAAATAATTGCAGTAGATTTATATAAATAAATGATTAGACATAGGCCCAGGGTACCACAGAGAAGCATCCAAATTAGATTGGGAAGTAACAGAGGCTTTGTAGAGGAAATGGAAGGAGTTCTGAATGATGCACAGATGCAAAGTAGGAGGAGGGGGAGAAAAATGTGTCCGTGGAAGAAATGACAGCAGGGGAACAGCCAGGGGTCTTTGAGACCAAGTATATAATAGGCGGGGTGGCCAGATTTAGGAAATAAAAATCCAGGACACCCGTAAAATTTGAGTTTCACATAGATAACACATAATGTTTTAATGTAAGTATAAATACATCCCATTTAATATTTAGAACATACTCATACTAAACCATTATTTGTGATTTATCTGTGATTCAAACTTAATTGGGTGTCCTGGATTTCACTGGACCACACTAAGTTCATAGGGAATGGCTAGTGATGTATGGACTACAATAAGAAGTGAATAATGGAGTGGCCAGAGGACAAGGGCAGGGATCGAATCACGAAGAGCCATTTAAACGTGGTCCCAAAATCACTAGAGATCATTGACATATTTCAGGCAGGCAATAATGATCATATTTGCATGCTCAGGGTCACCTAGGCCTCTATCTGGGGCATGAGTGCAGGAGAGCAGATTGCTGGGGTGCCCCAGCTGAGGAGAAAGGGTGTGTGAACTGAGGCAGTGAGGGAAAGGGAGCCTGCACCTCCCAGGGCTGTCTGCTTGTCACTCTCCTTCTGTGTACTGATTTTCCAGTGAGGTCCTGACAGTTTACCTAAAGGAAGAACTGCCCAGAGCACCTTTGATATTGACCCAACATGGGGAGAAATCTTAGGCTAAGAATGCCCAGTCCTTGTGGGTGAAGAATTCACAGACAGTAGAAGGAAGGTAGATTAACACTGGCTGCATGTGTCGGATGGGACTAACAATTTAAAAAACAATTACAGTGCATTTTTATACATATAAGGTCGGGCATGGGCTCAAGTTGCTGCAGAGAAGCTGGACTTGGGCAGGACTCTTCATTTATTCTTTCAGGTAGCCCCTGACATTTGCAGTGTGCCCAAGGCCATATAGATATATGGTTTGGGTTCAGAGACTGGCCTGAAGACCAGATCTTCCGACTGAATGTCCTTTCAATACCATCACTTGATTTTTGTTTTCGTTTTGTTTTGTGGTATAATTTGTATATTTGTCCCCACCCAAATCTCATGTTGAAATGCAATCCCCAGTATAGGATGTGAGGCCTGGTAGGAGGTAATTGAATCAGAGGCGTGGATTTCTCATGAACGGTTTAGCACCATCCCCTCAGTGATGTCCTTCAAACAGTGAGTTCACACGAGAGCTGGTTGTTCAACAGTGTGTGGCACCTCCTCTACCACTCTCTCTCTTGTGTCTTCTTTCACTGTGTGACCTGCAAGCTCCCGCTTCGCTTTCTTCCCTGAGTAAAACCTTCCTGAGCCTTCCCTAGAAGCTGAGTGATGCTGGTGCTATGCTTCCTGGAAAGCCTGCAGAACCATGAGCCAATGACACCTCTTTTCTTTATAAATTACCCAGTCTCGGGTATTTCTTTATAGGAGTACAAGAATGGCATGACACAGTTAGCCTAGGTTGACAAAACAACAGCAAATGGGTGCAATGTATAAAAGGACGTGGCTAACAATAAGTACAATTGGGCCTGAGATAAATGTCCTGGATGTAAACAAATTTTCACGGGAGCTGAGGGCAGGTCATTGGGAGTGAGGAGACTGAGAATGATTTCACAGGATGAATGAATTTATGCTGTGCTCTGCAAGATCAGGAGTCTATGGCAAGGGAATAAAGGGGAAGCCAGGAGCTATGAAGTTTTTGCTATATTCAAAGTAGTTCTTTGTGTCTAGGTCACAGGGGCCTTGAGGGAAGAACTGGGAATGGCAGATGTTGATGTTTGGAGAGGTAACCATTTGCAAAGAGTCTTGGAAATCCTAATAAGGAATTTGGCCTGTATTCTGCAGGCATGAGAAGTGACCCAGTTTGTAAGCAGGAAGTAACCTAATCATAGTTGTGTTTTAGAAGAAAAGCTGAGGCCACAGCGTGGAGGTGGCTTACATGGGGGAGAAATTTAACACAAAGAGACGTTTCAATAAGGTCACTGAAGCAGATCAGGAGTGTTACCAAAGTCCCCTCTGTGGATCTCTGGGACCCTGAGCAGCAACTTGGGGTGAAAGAAGCTCTCAAGCAAGTCTGGAAACACAGAATCTACTGTCTTTCTTCTATCTCCAAACTATTTAAATACAGAATTTTTAAAAATAAGAGTTCTGTGGAACTAATATAAGTGACATTTAAAATATTTAAATACGTAATGAATGAACACCAACTAGTCAGAATGAATGCCAGCATGGCCTTGGAGGCCCTACGCAATAACAGGCATGTCCCAGATCATGCAGGCAAATGGGAAGTGCCAGGTAAGGATGGGGATAGGGCAGCCAGGATGCAGAGGGAACTCATGGGATCCATCTCTACAAGTAAGATCAAGTTGCTGGTGTCAATATTATGGTAGATTAAAAATATACTTGACATTCATCTGCCCAGAAGCCACATCAGGCTTTATCGGAAACCAGACATCATCCCATACTCTCTCTATATTAAATAAGATTATTTCTTGTTTCTGAAAAATGCCTTCTGTTTTCTGTCTCTATGCTATTACATAGAGTATGTTTCCAAAGTATGTTTGGGAAAACTCCAACTCTTGGGGCTAAGACTCATCCAGTTTGATCTGGTACAACCATGTCAGTTGCAAAAATACTGAAACACACCATCTCAGTTTGGAAAGCTCCTCTTGATTATAAGAACAGGAGCAAAGTGAAAATACTGCCAGAAATCCCCACCCACTTGCTTTCCTCATTGCTCCTGAGGCATGGATCTATGACAATTCAAAAGCCACAGCTGTACTCCCTAGAAGAGACCCTGCCATTACACTACAAAAGGCTCGGCCCATTCCTGCCTCAGGGCCTTTGTACATGACATTTCTTTTACTTGCGATGTTCAGTCACACTCTTCCAGCAGAAACTTCTTCGTGCTCTGGCATTTAATCTGAGACCTACTTTGATGTCTTAACTTCAGTCTCACCTCCTCAGAGAGTCCCTCTCTAATCTCCCTATCCATGGAGACATCTCCTTTTTATTTGTTCTTTTAGTCTGTTAACTTCCTACTTGGCATCTATAATAATTTGGAATCTGAATTTGTTAGTATGATTTTTTAAAACTCTCATCTCTACTAGGATGTAAGATTTATAAAGACAGGTACAGCATCTACCTGGTTCACCACCGTGTTCCTAATTTCCTACAGCAGAGTATGGTACAATAGTAGATGTTCAGGAACAACCTGTAGAAGAAATAGAAATAGGCAGGCCAGCTGCCACCTGGCCACCTGGGAGACTGGTAACCAGAGAGGGATTCCAGGCCTTGAGGGGGTTGCCCTCCTCTCCCCACCATCTGCAGTGTGCAGAAGACCTTCACGTTTAACTTCATTGAGCTCTGGGCCAATCGACACAGTGGGCTTGGGCTTGGGCTAAAGTCCAGCCATCACGGTGATATGTTTCTCTAAGTAAGCTTAGAGCTTTCGGGCCTTGCAGTTACGTATTTAGCTTTCAAAGGAATTATTCAAATGCTGACTGCGGCACTGTTTACAATAGCAAAGTCTTGGAACCAACCCAAATGCCCATCAATGATAAACTGGATAAAGAAAATGTGGCACATATACAACATGGAAAACTATGCAGACATAAAAAAGGATGAGTTCATGTCTTTTGCAGGGACATGGATGAAGCTGGAAAACATCATTCTCAGCAAACTAACACAAAAACAGAAAACCAAGCAACACATGTTCTCATTCATAAGTGGATGTTGAACAACGAGAACACATAGACACAGGGAGGGGAACATCACTCACCGGGGCCTGTTGGGGGCGTGGAGGGGCTGGAGGAGGGATGTTAGGGGTGGGGGGGTTGGGGAGGGATAACATTAGGAGAAATATCTAACGTAGGTGACAGGGGATGGATGCAGCAAATCACCATGGCATATGTATACCTATGTAACAATCCTGCATGATGTGCACATGTACCCCAGAACTTAAAGTATAATAATAATTAAAAAAAAAAAAAAGAATTACTTGTCCTTCAGAGCAGCAGAATTGGGCCTCATTCTTCCAGAGTACTCCAAAACAAATGTCGCCCATTTCTGTCCACATTTGTAGAATATTCAGTATTCATAAGTAGTACTGAACAGGGCAAAAGGCACACCAACTGCACTGCCTTGCATCCTGAGCAACTTCATCACATATTTTATTTTGCATTGCCATAATGGTACCTGTTATATTATAAAATTAGGAGACATTACAAAATATAGGTCCTAAATAATCCAATTATATTTTTCTCCTCTCTGGCATAACTAATATTTTATATAATAAAGAAGAAAAGAAATGTAGGCTTGATCATCCAGTGAGGCTCTGGGAATACTAATCCAAAGAAATTATTCTCAGAAAGAGATCCAAGATGGCCAACTACTAGCAGCTCAGGATTGTAGCTCCCAGAGAAGGGCACAGAACGAGAGGACGCCACATTATCACAAGAATTTTTGTTGCTTACAGACTAGGATTCCCAGCGGAGGAGCCCCACGGGTCACCAGCGTGACTCTTGTGGCCGGTGTGGCAGTTTTGTCAGCGCTTCGGCACGGCGGTTCTTGATGCAGAGTAAACGGGACTAGCTTCCCTTTTGATCGACATTTGGATCTCCAGGAAGGCGAGTCGCCCATTTACATGATTGAAATAAGGATTCAAGAGGGAAGCCAGACCAGAGATCCCCCAAGCAGAAAAGCACCACAAATCTTAATGCCGCAGTTTTAGCTGGCACAGTGGATTGCTCAGATTTCGGCGCTGGGAATCAACAAGTTGGACGTCCACTCAGAGACCTAAATTGAAAGTAGATAATTACAGAGATGACAGGTGGATAAAATTACAACGACAGGAAGGAACCAGCGTAAAAAAAGCTGAGAATACCCAGAAGCAGAATGCTTCTCCTTCTGCAGGGGATCACAGTTCTTCACCATCAAGGGAACAAGGCCTGATGGAGAATGAGTACGTTCCAATAACAGAAATGGGCTT
Organism: Plecturocebus donacophilus; assembly: GCA_004027715.1. NCBI lineage: Eukaryota > Metazoa > Chordata > Mammalia > Primates > Pitheciidae > Plecturocebus > Plecturocebus donacophilus. The sequence goes on along the minus strand of PVKP010036056.1, from coordinate 355 downwards.
CAGAAGGTGGATAATAAGGAACTTTTTTGAGTTAAAAGAACATGTTCTAGCCCAATGCAAAGAAACTAAGAACCTTGAAAAAAGGTTTGACGAAATCCTAATTAGAATAGACAATTTAGAAATGAATATAAGGGAGTTATTGGAACTGAAGAACACAGTAAGAGAAATTTGCGAAGTATACACAGGTTTTAACAATCGAATTGATCAAGCAGAGGAAAGGATATCAGAGGTTGAAGACCTACTTAATGAAATGAAAGAAGACAAGATTCGAGAAGAAAGAGTAAAAAGGAATGAGCAAAGTCTCCAGGAAATATGGGACTATGTGAAAAGACCTAATCTACGATTGATTGGTGTA
>PVKP010036055.1:0-22764 GCA_004027715.1 Plecturocebus donacophilus | reverse complement strand
CTCTTCGTCACATTCAGGTACACCTATCAAATGTAGATTAGGTCTTTTCACATAGTCCCATATTTCTTGGAGACTTTGTTCATTCCTTTTTCCCCTTTTTTCTGTCATCTTGCCTTCTCATTTTATTTCATTGAGTTGATCTTCGACCTCTGATATCCTTTCTTCTGCTTGGTCAATTCGGCTGTTGAAACTTGTGCATACTTCGCGAAGTTCTCGTGTTGTGTTTTTCAGCTCCATCAATTCACTTATATTCTTCTCTAAGTTGTCCATTCTCGTGAGCATTTGTTAAATCTTCTTTCCAGGTTCTTAGTTTCTTTGCATTCGGTTAGAACATGTTCTTTTAGCTCACAGAAGTTTCTTATTATCCACCTTCTGAAGCCTGATTCTGTGAGTTCATCACACTCATCCTCCGTCAAGCCTTGTTCTCTTGCTGATGAGGAGCTGCAATCCCCTGTAGGAGGAGTGGCATTCTGATTTCGGGTGTTCTCAGCCTTTTTGCGCTGGTTTCTTCCCATTTTTGTGGATTTATCCACCTGTCGTCTTTGTAATTGCCAACTTTCAGATTGGGTCTCTGAGTGGACGTCCGGCTTGTTGGTTATGAAGTTTTTTCTGTTTCTTAGTTTTCCTTCGGGGTGCGCCCCTTCCCCACAGAGCTGGGCCTTCCCGGGTTCAGCTGTGCTTGCTCTCAGTCCTCAGCACTTCCAATTGCTGTTCTCCTTGTGGGGATGGGACCAGCGGAGCCCGACTAAAAGTTAGGCACCCAGTCCCGTATACTCCGCACCGAGAAGTGCCGCGCCAGCCAAAAGAGTCGTGCTGGCAACCCGTGTGGCTCCCTCGCCGGGAATCTCCCAGTTTGTGGACATCAAAAATTCGTCTGCAATTGCGGCATCCACTCGCTCTCTGCGCTTTCACTGGGAGCTACAATGCTGAGCTGCTGCTATGTGGCCATCTTGGATCTCTCTCCACCCGGTGATGAAGTTTTTCTGTTTCTTAGTTTTCCTTTGGTGGATGCCCGTTCACCACAGAGCCGGACCTTCCCGGGTTCGCTGTGCTTGCTGTGAAACTCTCAGTCCTCAGCGCTTCCAATTGCTGTTCTCCTTGTGGGGATGGGACCAGCCGAGCCTGTCCGTCCTGTATACTCCGCACTGGGAAGCACCGCGCTGGGGCACCGGCAAAACAGCCGCGCCGGCGACCCGTGTGGCTCCTCTGCCGGGAATCTCCCGGTCTGTGGACAACAAAAATTCGTCTGAAAGTGCGGCGTCCACTCGTTCTCCTCGCTTTCACTGGGAGCTACATTCCTGAGCTGTTGCTAATCGACCATCTTGGATCTCTCCCCAATTTTTGTCTTTTTAATAGAGATGCGGTTTCACCACATTGGTCAGGCTATTCTCGAACTCCTGAACTCAGATGATTCACTCGCCTCGGCCTCCCAAAGTGCTGGGATTACAGCTGTGAGCCACCGTGCCCAGGCCTCAAAACCATTTTTTTAAGAGATAGACTCTTGCTCTGTAACTCAGGCTGGAGTGTAGTGATGCAATCATGGCACACTATAACTCCTGGCCTCAAGCAATCTTCCTGCCTCAGTCCCACAAAGCACTGGGATTACAGGTGTGAGCCACGATGCCCCCAGCCAAAATATTCTTTTATGACAGTTTCTTGATTTTCATTCTAAAAACATTTTTTAAAAACCTATAACCCTCTACCATGAATGAGAATTCAGAAATTAAAAGCACATCCTAATTATACTTTTTCTTCCACCATCTTACCATTATCAATATTAAATTAAGTCAATAGTCAGTATTTAAGTTAGTATGATCAGGTTGATCAGTCACAATAGAGCAACCATATCTCTTTACTTGTTCAACTATCCTGTTCTTTAGTTAATAACTTTCATTTCCTTTGCTATCACTAAAATCATTTCCCACATTCTCCACAAGAACTTAAATTTCTTCCCAATTCAAATATCAATTGTCAAGTTATTCTATTGGTTTCATCTTTTCTAAGACATGGTTTTCTTAAGACAGTATCTCACTCTTTCGCCCAGGCTGGAGCACAATGGCGTGATCTCCGCTCACTGCAACCTCTCTCTGCCTCATGGACGCTCCTCTCACCTCAGCCTCCAGAGTAGCTGGGACTACAGGTGCAAGCCACCACACCCAGCTAATTTTTTTGCCATGTTGCCAGGGCTGGTCTCAAACTCCTGGGCTCACATAATCTGCTCATCTCGGCCTCCCAAAGTGCTGAAATTACAGGCATGAGCCACCGTGCCCAGCCTAAGACATGTTTTTTTTTTATCATCCTGCTGCAATTTGTACTTAATACTCTCAACCCTGCTTCACAACTAGAGTCCTAGGGTTTCTCTTGGCCTCTCCTATGTTGTTAGATCCTAATACTCTAAATTCTCTATCTTCTTTCTTATTTTATTCCATTTTGGGGGTGAACACCCTCTAGTAGCTTCCTGAGAAAAGGTACAAGAAATGTAACTTTTTGAAACTTCAAATGTCTAGAAATAACCTTTATCGACACACTTGATTTATAGTTTGATTAGAAAATTCTAGTACAGAGATCATATTCTCTCTTACAAAGAGAATATTTCATCATCTTTTAGCATCCAGTATTATTTCTGGGTAGTTCAATGCCATTTCTGAACTTGAGGTTTTACATTTAACCTCTGTGTTTACCAATCCTCCACCTCCCACTTTGGAAGCTTTTAGGATCTTTTTGTTTTTATTTTTGTTTGCAGGATCTTTTGCTGATCTAAATTTCATGATGATATGCCTTTGCATGGATCTTTAAACATTCAGTATAGAGGCAAGGCCAATAGGTCTTTTCAATCTCAAAACTCATGTCCTTCAAGGTTTGAGAAATTTTCTCTAATTACGCTAATTCTTCCTTTTCCTCTGTTCTATTTATCTATAGTTTATATTGGTCCTTCTAGAATGATCCAATAATTTTGTCTTTTCTTACCTACATTCTTTTTGTCTTTTCATTCTATTTTCTGGTAGAATGAAACTTAACTCTTTACTGAATTTTTCATTTCTTCTAACATTGTTAAAAATATCTGAGGGTTTTCTTGGCTAAAATGTCTTTTTAACAGCACCGTTTCATAGGTGCAAAATCTCCTATTACCTCACCAAGAATATTAATCATAGTTTTTGTCAATGGTTGAATTTCCTGCTTCTGTTGAGGTCCTTTTGCTTCTTTTGATCTCTTTCTTGTTAAGAAGTTTTTTCCAAAAGCTGGGTGATATTTGGTTGTGTGCTCACAAGGGAGAAGCAATAAGATGATTAATGGTCACCTGTGTGTGCATGAATAACAGGACTACACTACTTCTATAGAAAACTTTTGCTTTGGTTTGGATGTGGTTTGTCTCCCAGACCCCAAATTCAATGTTGAAATTTGATTCCTAATGTCACAGTGTTGGCAGGTGGGGCCTAGTGTAAGGTGTCTCAGTCATGGGGGCAGATCCTTCATGAATAGATTAATATCCTTCCTCCATCAGGAATGGATTAGTTCCCAGGAGAGTGGGTTGTTTAAAGAGTGTGGCTTCCCGGATTCACTCTCGCTTCCTCCTTTGCCATGTGATCTCTTTGTACATACCCACTTCCATTTTGCTTTCTGCCATGAGTGGAAGCAGCATAAAGCCCTCACCAGCTGCCCAATCTTGCCACTGGAACTGGTGAGCCAAATAAATCTTTTTCTTTGTAAATTACCCAGCCTTAGGTATTCTGTAACGGTAACTTTAAACAGACTAAGACAGCTCCCAAATGGCAGTATCTGAAGTTCTTCTTGGACTGGTCACTTTTTCCAGAAACAAGATTTCCAACCCTCAGCCTGGGATATATAAATCTAATTGGCTGAGCCTGGTGGCTCACGCATGTAATCCCAATGCTTTGGGAAGCGAAGATGGGAGGACTGCTTCTGGCCAGGAGTTTGCGACCAGCCTGCACAACACAGCAAGATCTCATCTCTACAAAAAAAAATTTTTTTAATTAGCCAGGCACATACCTACAGTCCTACCTACTTAGGAAGCTGACACAAGAAGACTGTTTAAGCCCAGGAGTTTCTAGTTTCAGTGAGCTACGATCATACTACTATCCTCCAGCATGAAGAACAGAGTGACCCTGTCTCTAAAAAAATAAATAAGCCTAGGCCAGGCGCAGTGGCTCACACCTGTAATCCCAGCACTTTGGGATGCCGAGGCGAGCAGATCACCTGAGGTCAGGTGTTCAAGACCAGCCTGGCCAACACAGCAAAACCCCATCTCTACTAAAAATACAAAATTTAGCTGGGCATGGTGGTGGGCAGCTATAATCCCAGCTGCTCTGGAGGCTGAGGCAGGAGAATCACTTGAACCTGGAAGGCAGAGGTTGCAGTGAGCAACCACTGATCACACTGGAGACGGCATCACTGCACTCCAGTCTGGGCAAAAGCAAAACTCTGTCTCAAAAAATAAATAAGCCTAATTATTAACATTCTGTCAGCCTAGTAGAAGTCCAAGAGTCTGACTATTCAGAATGGAAACTCTTGCTTATTCTTCCCATCCCATAAACTTTTTTCATTGCTACGTGTTCTCTGATTCAATTACTACAGCGAATCAATCATCAGCCAGTCTTTGCCTAATTACAGAGTGGCTAAGACAATCTAGATACACAGGTTGAACATCCCAATCTTAAGCTCCAAAATCCAAAATACGAAACTCCAAAAAAAAAAAAATCTGAAACTTTTTGTCCACTGACATGATGCTCAAAGGAAATGCTCGGGGCAAGCGCAGTGGCTCATGCTTGTAATCTCAGCACTTTGGGAGGCCAAGGCGGGTGGACAGCCTAAGGTCAGGAGTTCAAGACCAGCCTGGCCAATGTGGTGAAACCCTGTCTCTACTAAAAATACAAAAATTAGTGTGCATGGTGGCAGGCGCCTATAATCCCAGCTACTCGGGAGGCTGAGGCAGGAGAACTGCTTGAACCTGGGAAGGGAGGTTGCAGTAAGTCGAGATCACAGCATTGCACTCCAGCCTGGGCAACAAGTGGGAGATTTGGTCTCAGAAAAAAAAAAAAAAAAAAAGGAAATGTTCATTGAAGCATTTCGAATTTTAGATATGGGATGCTTAACTGGTAAGTATAATGGAAATATCCCAAAACCTGAAAAAAATTTAAAAATCCTACTTTAATTTTTAAGAGTACATAGATGTATATATTTATGGGGTATACAAGATGTTTTGATATAAGCATGCAATGCATCATATTCATATCATGGAGAATGGGATATCCACCCCCTCAAGCATTTATCCTTTGTGTTACAAACAATCCAATTATACTCTTTCAGTTATTTTAAAATGTATGATAAGTGATTACTGACAGTAGTCACCCTGTTATGCTATCAAACAGTAAATAAACACTTCTGGTCCCAAGCTTTCAGATAAGGAATACTCAACTTGTATAAATACCCTACATATATATTTTGAACCAGTCCCATTTTTAGCCCATGCATGCCCTCACTTTCGTTAAGTACCTAGTACCTTGAGCTCCTCAGCCATTCTGGTACTCTGCAGTGCTGGATTCTGCCTGCCTCTGTGCTGGATTAAGGTTTCTGCTAAATTAGTTATAATTTGCCCAACTGTTTTCCAGTTTCCAAAAATTTTGCTTTTGTGATTCTCTGATTTTGCACTCCCTCAATCCTACTGGATTTATATCTTTGTACCACACATAAATGAAAGTCCAAGCACAGTAAAATATTTAAGAGTTACAATACATATTTAGAAATACTAGAAAGACAAACCAATAGGTCAAAAGTGGGAGAATTACAGGTGATTTCAGTTTTGTTTCTCCTCTGCATTTCTGTGTTTGCCAAACTTCTGCACAGAAAATATATGAGTTTTTGCACTGAGAATATATGAGCAACAGGGGCAGGCGGCAAAAGAAGAAAACTAATATTGAAAACAATTTACAATCTCAAAAGCCTCCGGTATCTATGCATTTGGCCCCAAATCTTTACAGGCAGGCATTAAAATGACTTTTAAAAAGTAGAATAATTTGGGCAAAGTCTAAAAGGTATGTGGGAGAAGTGAAAACACAGGCATCGTTCTCTTGTCAAAATTCTATAGAGGCCTACTCTTGAACAAAGCTACCTGCATTCAAACCTCTAGATCTACCACACTAGCCATATAATAAGAAGTAATTTAAACTTAATATCTACTTCCTAGAGTTGTGGTGGTGATTAGAGGAATTACTGCATGTAAAGCACTCAGAATGTGTCTAGCACAATAATCAAATGTCAGTTTTTATTTATCATTGCTATGACATAGTTTAACATTTTAAAAATGGAAATAAGTGTTAAGTTCAACTTGTAAAAAATAATAAACATTGTACTAACATTCTGGGATTTAAGTTGCATTTATTGAAAACTAAATATTCCCAAACAAACATCCTTATAAGACATTGAAAAACACATTATTAAGTTGATGGTATTCAAAGTGGTTAAACAGAAAAATACCTCTGTCATTAAGCGTTTTAGTCCTTCAACTTCATCTTCTCCTGGGTTAAGTTCACCACCAGGTCTGTATAAAGGTTAAGAATTTCAGCTTTCAACTTAATACAATTTGAACATAACAAAAACACAATAATTGTTATTTCTATCAAGTCACTAAGTAACATACATTGCAGTGTAGTAAGGCAATCAAAACAAATATCAAAGTGAAGGGGGAGAACATGCTTGAATTCATGTCAATTCCCTAGACTAACAGTACACAAATGTTAGGTTTTTTCACTCTTTGTATATTTTATTTTAATGTAGATTCAAGGGGTATATGTGCAGGTTTGTTACATAGGTATATTGTGTAATAATACTAAGGTTTGGGCTTCCAGTGAACCCATCACTGAAATAGTGAACAGAGCTTCCAATAGGATGTATTTCAACCCTCACATCCCCTTCACCCTTCCCACCTTTGAAGTACTCAGCTGCATAAACAGCAATCCTATTAAAAACTGTCTTGCTGTTAATTTCCCACACTACTTACAGTTTAAAGAAAGTTGTTCCAAGCTGTAGCAGTAACACATGGGGTAGCCGGTGCTCATGTACAATCAGAACCCCTTCTACAGTCCTCCTCATTCCAATTTTATCAAATTCTTCCCTCATGCGCTGAAATCTGGCTGCAACAGAGCTGTCCTTCTCATAGAGGGGCTCTTTTGTACCAAAAGTATAATTGGTAAGAGGGTACCTGTGATCCAAAGACAAACATCTAACATGAGAACTGAAGAATGGAATTTACCATGACAGACATTAGCATAAAGAAACCATGGTACAAAAAAAGTGCATATGTTGTACTCAGAGACATAGGATTTGTACAGTTATATAACAAAAGTTAATGAGACAGCAGAGATTAGAATCTTGTTCTCTGGACTCTTAAAGCCAGAACTTCCATTAGATCAGGCTGCTACTCCTTATTTTAACTTTCAAGTGTAGATAACACTATCCTTAAATGCTTAGAGAAATGGTTATCTGGACATTAGTAATTCTCCGGTTTTAGACCATGGCTGCTATCCCAACATTACCAATCTGGCTCTTAATTAATGTCCCCCTGGGTTCCTCTGACTACTGATCTCTTCAGAAAGTTTTAATTGTGGGTGCTAATGGCTAAACTCTTTTTTCTAAAACTAAGCCACCACTTTTCATTGACATCCTTCCAGTTAGTTTCTATTAATCTCAGTCAACCATCCTCAGATTTTTCTGGCACCACAGCCTTTACTTTTCAGAGCAACTCTTCTACTTTCTCTTTGTGTCCTCTAAACCTACTATGAAGCCTTACTAGCCTTGGGCATTTATTCTATTCAGTCTCCTTATTGTTCCCTTTCCTCATTTGAATCTTCTACCCACCATATCTAACCCAATACCCTCTTCCTTTACCAAGAATTTAAAATATGGCTCATACTGTTAAAAACATTTTTCATCTTGCCTAATAAAGTATCTTTACTTTTGCCTAAAAAGTACTTTTACTTTACTCTTGCCTAATAAACTATCTTTAAAGATAGTTAACCCCTTGATTAAAACCTTACAGCAAGAAGCTTTTAGGTAAGAATTTAGGCCACATTTGCTCGTCCATGGTATCTATTCTACCAAAAGCCCTTGACATGAATAGTCAACATTAATGTATCTACTCCACTCAGCCATTCTTGAAAGGGGAACAAATCAAGGTTGCCAAAACTTTAAAAATTACTTTAATTCCAGAAGGCAAGTGCTAGGCATACAAAAAAGCTCTAAAACAATTAAAATACACCATTTCCAGGATGCTTTAAAGATTTAAAGAACGTCCCCAGTAGACCCAGTGCTAAATCAACACCATCAACCGTAGCAGCAGCAGAATGCTACACAGCACAATGTGCCAGGCAATTTTTTTTAAATGCTTTACATATATTAACATTTAATTCTCACAACCTAAGTTAGAAAGAATAAGGATAGCCATTACACATCTCTGTTGCAAGAGCCAGCTCCAATATATCAGTAAGGAGATGTCAAAATGAAATGTCAGAATTTTCATCTGTGAAATCAGAGTGCCACCCCAGACATACATATTGTTCTAATCGTACTGTAAGCTTCATAAAGCAGGGGCTACACCTTACTTCCTCACCACTGTACATCCAGTATTGTGCACAGTGCCTGGTACAAAGAAGGTATTCATGCAATATTTGCTAAAGGAAAATATACTGGGAGAGAGGGCATTTGTTTTCAACTTAATATTAACTCAGGGGAACTGAAGTTCACAACACAATGATTATTTTGGAATATTTGTATTTAGGAGAGGAAATGTACTGTAAATCAACTCATAATTTTAATAAAGATTAAAATATCTTGCTGAAAGCTATTTTGCCAAGTTAATTTTCCATAATGGTTTGATGCAAATTAATTCAAAAGACGAAACAAAAAAAGACTGGGTTTTAGTGCTAATCACCACTAAAAGTAACCCAGAAGCTGTGTTTTCACACTAAGAAGAAGAATATTTGCCTTTACCGTTTGATTTTTTTCTTAATTAAAAAAAAATTTTTTGTAGACGTGGCCTATGTTGCCCACACTGGTCTCCAACTCCTGGCCTCAAGTGATCCTCCCACCTCAGCCTCCCAAGGTGCTGGGATGAGAGTCGTAAGCAGCCATCATGCCCGAGCACTTTAAAACACACAACTATGAACTAATTCCGGTTTTCATAATCCCAGCATTTCTATTATTTAAATTTCCAAGCCAACAAGTTTTGCAAAATAAAACAATGTTAACCATCTTTCCAACTTCAAATCACTTTCGGTTGGCAGGTGGGGAGAGAACGTCCATTTATTTTCATGTAAAACAGAAAAACACCTCAAGTGTCTTACCAAAACATCAATACCAGCAAATCCTTGCACTTGTACCCTGACTAGCATAAACCGGCCACTTTCCTCCATCAGGAAAATGGAGGCACCAAGGTGCCTCGAAAACAAATCTTTAGAAACGATTTTAAAAAAGCATTACTGACAATCTCTTGATTAAGACCTACCCCAAACGCCAATAACCTGCTATAACGAGGCTGCTTGAGGGTGACCTTGAAATGCAATGGTTTGAAGTGTTGAAACAGAAAGGTACTGAAAATAAAATACAGCCCCCAATGGGGTTTTCTGGTACAAATATTCTGATTCCCTCCAATCTGAAAGCCCAACCATAGCAACATCCTTACTCCCAAAGTGGAGCCTACTGGGGTGCCTGGGATACCGGCGCTGAAACATGAAGGCATAAGGGCAGGGCAGGGAGCCCTGGGCACATGAATAAAATGTGGTGTATTCATAAACTGAAATATTAGGTAGCGCTTAAAAGGAAAAACACTAGACTTAGGCATTACAGCCAGATCTCGAAAGCTTAGTGTCAGAGTGAAAACTGCCAAAACGATACTAGGTTATACCACTCCTATTCCATAGACACAAAGCAATACCATATAGTGATGCGAGGGCATAAACATTTCACTGCAAGGATTTAAAAAAACACAAACATTTTGAAATTGGTTACCTCAGGAGAGGTGGTGAAAGGAAGAGTTTAAAGCAAACTCCATTTTTCCCCATTATGACTGAATACAGAGGATGGGAACAAGCCTTCCTTTCAGAAAAGGACTCTCAGGCTGGAGGATGAGAAAGGGGCCTGAGGGGAGGAGGAAGCCGCGCATCCGCCAGCGGGAGTTGGAGGCGGAAGGTGCGGAGGCGTGAAGCGCGCCGAAAAGCCGGGGACGCGCCGGAGTCTCTGGCAGCGCTCAGGAGAGGAATGCCCGCCAAGGCCGCGCCGCACTTACAGGTTGATGGTGCGCTCCAGGGTGAGGGGCTTGGTCTGCTGGATGTACTTGTTGCCGAACTGAGTAACCCCCCTGGGCCAGCCGGTCTGCGAACGATTGGGCGGTACTACAGACATGCTGGCGAGCTCCGGCGCTAGCGGCGAGCAGAAAGTGGGAGGCAGTGGAGACCTTCCTCGAGCGGAAAGCGGTTATCTGCGACCCCCTCAGAGGCCACCGCCCGCCATTAACAGGAGAGCGCAATGGGCGGCGTAAGCACGCCGGAAGTGGACCCGGAGCCTCTGGCGGCCGGAAGTAGAGAGGCGATGGCCTGCCAGACAGAGCGCCATTGGGCCAATCGTTGGTGGGATGGCTGCAATGGCTGGAGCTCCCATTGGTAAACCGGCATAGGTTCCGCTTCCTCTTACTTTGGTGCTTCCAATTGGGTAGCGCCGGGGAACACGGTAAAGGGGGCATGCCGGGAATTGTAGTCCCTTTAGGAAGGTAGCTTCTTGATCAGTGTGGCTTGGCTCTGTACCTTGGGTGGAGATGAATGGGAAGCGGCCAGCGGAGCCTGGCCCAGCCCGGGTGGGAAAAAAGGGAAAGAAGGAGGTGATGGCGGAGTTTTCGAACGCTGTCACGGAGGAAACCTTGAAAAAGCAGGTGGCTGAGGCCTGGAGCCGCAGGACGCCGTTCAGTCACGGTAACCGGGTGCTCTCAGGGAGGGGCCACCACTCAGGGCTCTGGGGACCTCTGAAAAAGCCCTGGAACTCGAACCCTAGCAGCGGGGCAGCGAGGGAAGAGGCTCTTGGAGGACTTTGGCCACCTCCGACCCTCCTACCTCGGCTGCTGCTCTCTTTCACTCCAAATTCGGTTTGAATTTAGAAACCTGAGAAGAGGGAGAAATGGAGGCCGGAGAGTTTTGGGAAGCAGAGGGTATGCAAGGGATAGTTGCATTCTGGAGCTAGAATCCTCTCCCCTGATAGGGCGTCGCCGGGCAATGGAGTTAACCTTATTAAACTTCAGTTGCTTCCTAAGTAAAATGGGATAGTTAATAGTATGTACCTCAGAAAGACGGTGAATGGAAGCAATAAGCTAATGCTTGCAGGCTTCAGTAAATGTTTTCCTGAGTAAGGCCCAATACACGTCTGGACCAACACTGGAGTGGTTGATGTCATCTGTCCTGCAAGGGCATTGTTCGGCTGTCCCAGGAGAGTCTAGCCAGACCATTTGTCGTGAGCTGCCAGCTCGGCTCCCGAGTTTTCTCGTCTTTACGCGCCTACAGTTTGACTACATGATGTATGAAAATAAAAACGTGTTGACCAAGGAAAGAAGGCTGCGTTGAACGATTCCAGCCTCAGCTTCAAACATCACCTTATGTGACAGGAGCTCTGCTTTGTGTGCCAGGCATCCCCTTCTAGAGTTTCCTGTGATTTTTCTTTCTGTTGTCAAGTGCTTTGAAGAGGAGGGTCCTGGGTGGTCTGCATGCCTATGGAAAACGATAGCTTAGTGTTTAAAGTACAAGCTCTGTACTCTCAGTTTCTTTATCTGTAGGATGCAGAAAGTGATAATGTCTCCCTTAGGGCTGTTGAAAAAATTAAATGAGATAATACATGTAAAGCACCTGAGCCTGGGACCTGGTACGTGGTGGTGATGATTAGCAGAGTGGTGATCTAGCCAGCCAGAAGCAGTGGATAAATGTCGGGGTAGAAATCAAGGAATTAGCGGTGGTTATGCCTGAACTGAACTGATTTTTTTTTTTTAAGTACAGTAGGTAGTAAATGCCTCTGACAGTAACTTGGGAAAAGAAAAAGGAAGGTTGAAGATAAACTGCCAGCCAATATTGCTAGTCTCATTTAATGTGCTACCCAAAGTTTAAGAGAAATGAATTAAGAATCTAAAATACATACAAGTCAACATGTAGTCATTGAAACACATAAAAAAATAGTAGGAACCTTGATTTAGTGACATCACCTATCACTCATCTCAAGAACTGGTATAGTAAGCATGCTATCTTTAAAATGTAGTATTTAATGGGTAAAGAAAGGTCAGAGCTTATCATTTTTTTCCCCCCAAATCTTAAACGTTAAGTATTAGGTGCCCCAAAATTCATGACTATCCCCTTTTGTATTAGCTCTGCTATGTTACTTGGGGGTCACAAATACAAAAGGAAAAAAGCTATAGATAATGTTTTCCTTCCAACAGAAGCCATTGTCATGGACATGGACCCTTTTCTTCACTGCGTGATCCCAAACTTCATCCAAAGCCAAGACTTCTTGGAAGGGCTTCAGAAGGAACTTATGAACTTGGATTTCCATGAGAAGTATAATGATTTATATAAGTTCCAGCAGGTATTTATTTCTTTGCCACATTAGCTCTTCCACCTTGGAAATTCATTGTAAAATCATTCAGTACCTTTAGACTTGAGGTTTTAGGATGGGCTTGCCTTGAAGGGTCCTTATTGACATTGTTAAGAGCATGCTTTCATTTAACCAAGCTTACTGAGTGTGAACTAAGGGCTATAATTATTATATGGAAGCCTTAGACAGTGCCTGCCCTGTAAGACTTTAAAATCTAGTGTTTAAAGTGCAGGCTCTGTACTCTCAAAGACTTCTCAGTTTCTTCATCTGCAGGAATGGGAAGAGTGATAATGTCTTTCCTAGGTACACAGATTTCTGTGGATCTCATGGCTTTGCCTCTTCTTGGATATCTAGTAAGTGTCTGACACTTAAGTTCAAAACTAAACTCCTGGTCTTCTCTAAATTTGCTCCACCTTAAGTTTTCCCTATCACAGTTAAAAGCAACTTGATCTTTCCAGTTGCTCAGGCCAGAAATAATAACAGAGGTGAAAGTGATGGTTACAGAGATAGTGAAGAAACAAACTAAGCCAAGGAGTAAGTATGTTATAAACAAAGGGGTTAAGTACATGTGAGTAAGTGGTATAATGAAGAGAGTTGTACATTAGAAGATAATTACCATTTAAAATTTTGAGTTCAGGCCGGGCACGGTGGCTCATGCTTGTAATCTCAGCACTTTGGGAGGCCAAGGCAAGTGGATCACCTGAGGTCAAGAGTTCAAGACCAGCCTGGCCAACATGGTGAAACCCCTTCTCTACTAAAAATACAAAAATTTTCTGGGTGTGGTGACACACACCTGTAATCCCAGCTACTTGGGAGGCTGAGGCAGGAGAATCACTTGAACCCGGGAGGTGGAAGTTGGAGTGAGCCAAGATCACGCCATTGCACTCCAGCCTGGGTGCCAAGAGCAAAATTCCATCTCAAATAAAATTTTCAGTTCATGTGTTTGTTTCAGGTGGCTTGATGTATTACAGTATGCTCTACATTGCAGTAGGACAAAGAGTTAAATCCATTTTTTTTTTTTTTTGTGGACGGTTTAATTGGGCAGAAAAGACTATCTTTTTTTTTTTTTAAAGGTTGGTTTTTCTGCTCTGGAAGACACAGCCCAGTCTAGGTATAGAAATATAGGTCATTGGTTTCCCCAGTTTAGGGGTTTATCTTTCAGTACATGTAGGATATCACTCTTAGAAATTCTTGAAAACCTCAGGGACATCTGTGCTTGGAAAAAAAAAAAAAGATGAAGGATAATTTTGTTTTTTGTTTTTTGTTTTTGCATTTTCCCATTTTATCTGGGATAAGAGAGTAAATAAGAGATTTTCTTATTCTTTTACGTTAAAGCTGATTGGTCAGATGGATGTATCCTGACCTTCCCCAAATCTTGTGTCTTTGGACCTTATAGATATGACTGAATTAACCAGGATAAATACATGAAACATATGACTCCTAATAATTCAGAAAGCTGAAAACTAAACGTTTTTCCATGGTAAGGTTGCACAGGTTAATTAAAAACCACAGTTGCCTGCCATTGTGATTATCACACACTTGGCATCTTGTTAATTTAGGGCCATATGCATCTGATTATTAAAATGGAAACATCAGAATGATTTTTACTTAATGCAATTTGGAAGATTAAAAATACTGGAAGATAAAAGGCAGAACAATGAAAAGAGCCTTGGGTGACTTAAAAAAAAAGTAATACCCATTAATTTGGATTCACATGGAAGTTTGGTAAAACTCTACTGTGAATCATTTTTACTGTTGATCCCTTTTGGACAGGAACTCTTCACCTTAAGACAGTAGATATAAAACCTGGTTTCATTCTCCTGCCCCTTTAATCCTCATCCATACCCTTTTCTTTGCTTGTGGTATGAATTGACTTGATAATTGGGTCTCTGACACCTTCCAACTCCCATAATCAACTTTGTCATTAGGAGTTGCCCAATATTCTGTATTTCTTAAAGCAAGCATGACTGAATGCATACTTTTTGCCATGCTAAGTGCTTTATATTTATTCATTAAATCCTCAAAACATCCCATGAAAGAGGTACATTACTATACCTGTTTTACAGCTGAGGAAATTATATCAGTTTTTCTTTCTCTCTGGGTCATTCCCTTCAGCATAATACCAAAAAGAAAAAAAAGCTGTTCTTCTTATCATAAGAAAAAATAAAGTTCTTGATCTAATTTTCCCTTCAGCTACCACCCCATTGCTGTGCTTCTCTTCTCAGCAGAATTTCTTATAAGACTTGTCTACACTGGTCAAATTCCTCTCCTTTCAGTCTCTGGTAAGTCCATTTTGATCAGGCTTTCGCTTGTGCTACTGCACTGAAACTATGCTCTTCAAGGTCACCGATAACCTCCATGTTACTAAATCTGATAATGTTTTCAGTCCTTCCTTGGCTCATCAGCAGCATTTGACCCACTATATCACTCTTTCCTCCTGGAGACATTTTTTTCACTTTATTTTCAGGTTACCATGCTCTCTTGGTTTCTGTTCTTCCTCAGTGGCCATTTCTTCTTAGCTTCCTTTGCTAGGTCTTCCTCTTCCACCTGACTTCTTAATGGTAGAATACTCTGCATCCTAATGCTTGGACTCCTTCCCTAGGTACACAGATGTATATGGGTCTCACGGCTTTGCCTCCTCTTGGATGTCTAATAAGTGTCTGACACTGAAGTTCGAAATTAAACTTCTGGCCTTCTCCCTCTAAATCTGCTCCACCTGCAGTTTTCCCCATCATCGTTAATAATAGCTTAATCTTTCCTAGGGCTCAGGCCAAAAAGGAGGTCATACTTAATTCCTCTTTCACCTTATCTCCAGTCCATCATGAAACTCTGCTATCTCTACCTTCCAGTCTGAAGTTCTGCTTTGTCTACCTTGAAAATACAGACAGTCACCACGTGACATTTTCTGTCAGCAACAGATACAATAGTGATCCCATAAAGTAATAACTATTTTTACTGTACTTTTCCTATATTTAGATATGTTTAGAGACACAAATACTTCTATTGTCTTGCTTATAGTATTCAGTAGAGTAACATGCCAGCTTATTTGTAGCTTGGGAACAATAGGCTATACCATATAGTCTAGACGTTTAGTAAGTTATACCATCTAGATTTATGTAAATGTACTCTATGATGTTGGAACAACAATGAAATTACCTAACAACAAATTTCTCAGAATGTGAGTGACACCCCACTGTATATCCAGAGAAGCCTGCTTCTTACTGCTTCCACTGCCAAAGGCCAACCCCTGGTTCAAGCGATCTTTGTCTCCCCAGGATTATTCTATTAGTGTATCAACCATTTTCCCTTCTACTGTCACCTGCTAACACAGTTACTGAAGTCATTATGTTATCTTAAAATGTAAATGGACCCAAGATAATTAAAAACATGTTCACATAAAAACTTGTACACAAATGTTTGTAGCAGTTTTGTGTATAATAGCCAAAAAGTGGAAACAAACTATGAATAAACAAAATGTGGTATACTCATAGAATGGAATACAATTTAGCCATTAGAAGGAATGACATACTGATATTGCTATAACACGGATGAACCTTGAAAACATTATGCTAAGTGAAGGAAGTCAGATGCAAAAGGCTACATATTGTATGATTCCATTATGTGTAATGTCCAGAATAGGCAAGTGGTTGCCAGGGGCTGGAGGGAGGAGAGAATAGGGAATGACTACTTAAATGGGCACAAGGGTATCTTTTTGGAGTGTTAAAAAGTTCTGAAATTAGATAGTGCTGATGATTGCCCAACGGTGTGAATATACTAAAATCCACTGAATAACACACCTTCAAGTGGTTAAATGGCAAATTTAACCACTTGAAATTATGTAGATATGATGTGTTATGGGGATATTATCTTTAAAGAATGTTATTTCTCAAAAACTCCAATGACTTTTTTGTTACTTCAGAAATAATCAGGTGAAGCTTCTCATTTCTCTGAGTCAAAGCCAAAGTACTTAAAATGGCTTTAAGTCTCCTACTGCCCTCCCTCTCCCTCTCTGCTCTTGCAGGAGTTTGAATAGGCCAGGCATGTGTCATGCTCAGGGCCTTGAATGCTCTGTGCCTTAACATTCCCTTCCCACACTTCCCAGCTCCTTCAAGTCTTTGTTTCACCTCCTTGAAGTCTACCTTAGCCGACCTGATTATAATTGCAAACCACTCCCCAGGCTCAGCACTCCCCATTCTTCTTTCCCTGGGTTTTTTTTCCCCCCTTGTGCACTTCTCACCATCTTTATACTAATCTGCTTTTTGTGTCTGTTGTCTGTCTCCCTCAACAGGCATAGGAACTAGACTATTATAACGACTTAAGTATTTGTTCAATGAATATAGCACAGAGGGTAATAACTTGCCAAGTCACAGAGCTATCCAATGAAAGGGAACTGTATTAAACCTAAGCAGCCTGGCTTCCGAGTCTGGGCTCTTAATGTCAATGCTAGGACCAGAACATTCACTAAACTGCTCTCCTTTGTGTGTTTCTTATGTGAAGGAACTCCCTTTTTTTCTCTCTCTCTCTCTTTTCATGATCCAGTCTGATGATTTGAGGAAGAGAAGAGAGCCTCACATCTCTGCTTTAAGGTAAACAAGTAGTCGTATTTGTGGTGTACCTAACATGTGCCAGGCAGAGTAGTAAGTGCTTTAAATGTTACAACATTGTGTATGTTATATAATCCTTGTTGACATCGTTAACCCACTTTGTAGAGGAGGAAAGAGACTGAGAAGTTAAGTTTGCGTAGCTTAAAATTAAGGTAGCTAGCATACAAACCTAAGTCTGTCTGATTCCAAGGCCCAAGTTCTCAGTGATAAAATGCTCAGCCTTGTTAGTTATCAAGGAAACAGAAGTTAACACTGGAGATAGCATTTTTCACACGTTAGGTTGGTAAATATTAAAAACAAAAACTCTAGTGTTGACAGGTATAGATCAGTTGTAGATGCCTTCATACACTGCTGCAGTCTTTCTTAGAAGATGGTTTTGAAAGATGTATCAGAACCTTTGAAAGTATGGATATCTTTTTTGTTGTTGTTGTTGTTGTTGTTTTGAAATGGAGTTTCACTCTTGTTGCCCAGGCTGGAGTGCAGTGATGCAATCTCAGCTCACTGCAACCTCCGCCTTCTGGGTTCAATTGATTCTCCTGCCTCAGGCCTCCCGAGTAGCTGGGATTACAGGCACCCACCATCACACCCGGCTAATTTTTTGTATTTTTAGTAGGGACGGTGTTTCATCATGTTGGCCAGGTTGGTCTTGAACTCCTGACCTCAGGTGATCCACCCGCCTCGGCCTCCCAAAGTGCAAGGATTACGTAATATGAGTGAGCCACCATGCCCAGCCAAAAATATGCGTATCTTTTTGTAGAAAAATTTCACTTACAAGAATTTATCCTGAGAAAATAAGGATATGCTCAAAGATTCCATACAAGATTATTTATTGTAATATTGTTTATGATATTGAAAAATTATATACAAATGTAATGGCCCATGGAGATTTAAACCTAATAGTACAATACAAAAAGTGGAAACTATACAACCATTAAATATGATATATCTGAATTTTGACACATGAATGTTGTTGTTATCTATTTTCTCAACTCTAAGAAACTTTTAACTTTTTTTTTTTTTTTTGAGACAGAGTTTTGCTCTGTTGCTGGAGTACAGTGGTGCAGTCTCTGCTCACCCCGACCTCCGCCTCCTGGGTTCAAGCAATTCTCCTGCCTCAGCTTCCTGAGTAGCTGAGACTGCAGGCACACGACAGCATGCCTGTCTAATTTTTGTATTTTTAGTAGAGATGGGGTTTCACTATGTTGGCCAGGCTGATCTTGAACTCCTGATTCACCTGCCTTGGCCTACTACAGTGCTGAGATTACAGGAGTGAGCTACCACTCTGAGATCTAGTGTCTCACACAATCACTTTTGTGTCCTACTTTAAATGACAGCATTTTTTTCTTAGTGATATATAAAATAATGATACTTACACATTTTTGTCAAGAGAAAAAAATAAACAATACACGTAATTTGATGGTTTCTTGTTTTTTTCTGACCAGTAGATTCACGTCATGTTATCTTATTTTAAAAAGAGATACACACACTTACATTTGGGTGTACAATGTTAAAGATCTGGTAAAATAGAATATTTAACTCTTTTTTTTATTTTTTATTTTTTTATTATTTTAATTTTTTTCTAAGATGAGGTTTCACCATGATGGCCAGGCTGGTCTTGAACTCCTGACCTCAGCTGATCCACCCACTCAGCCTCCCAAAGTGCTAGGATTTTGACACATGAATATTGTGTCAAATATTCAGGCATGAACCACCGCACCCAGCCGAATATTTAACTCTTGCTAGTAGTAATACAGATATTTTTTTTAACAGTTTTTTACTTACATGGGATTTTTTCCTAGTTTTTTTGTAATGAGTACATGTTGCTTTGTAATAGCTGTTTTTCATCTATGTGGCATAAATTATTTATTCTCATTCTATTTTTTCTCTGCAACATTTCCATGTATGATAGGCAGCCTACACAGTTTCTTTCTTCTAAATCCTGAACTATTGCTTGTGTGTTAACTGTAACACATTATGCTTCATATTACTTAGACTTTTTTCCCCCTAAAGACAGATTATCATACATTAAGGCATTATCTCCTTAGTTCACAACACCCTAAGCATTTCATGTGGGACTGAGTTACATTCCACTCCGAAGGCTTACAGCCAGTTGGTGAGCTAGCGGCAATTCCTTAATCATTACAGAAAGCTGATCTTTTTATTTCCCACTTGGGTTCTATGAGTTCCTTTATGAATACAATTAACAAGTGCCAACAATGACAGAAAATAAGCCTGTCCTTGTGACATTTTCATAGGATGAGTAGAAGAGCTTTTTCTGGAATTTGTGGAAGCTGATGTTACCAGTAAAGGATTTAAGACTATTAGTTACTTAGAGTGTCAAGAGTTTGAAGAAATATTTATCACTCGCATTATCTGAAACCTGGTTCAGCAGTTTGCTGTCCTGATCCATTCTATATAATTTGCAACTCTGCCTTTAAAAGTTAACATGGCACTTCTGGGTGGACTGACTGAGCACAATTATCTTATGGAATTTTTCTTAAGCTTGTTCACAGCTGATAATGGAATTTTTTTTGTTTAGGTGGTATATAATATAAAAAGGTATTTGGTAATGAAATCTTGGAGATCAACCTGGAGATTTCATATTTAGTTATAAACCGGACAGTTGTATTTTATGGTTATTTCAGTTAAGTGCATTTGGAGTAGGATAATCCAAAAAATATTAAGTATCTTGTAAGCGTAATTTGAACTAACGTAAATCTTTTAAAAATGTTTTTATTTTGTGGTTAATAATTCATAATTTCAAAGTTGATTGGTTGAATGAGTTATAAATTGTGTTCAAGAGATTTCTACATAGAGAGCCAGTTTAGCTGACAAATGGAAATGTTCACCATCTTCTATTGGTATCCTGTTAGCATCAGAACTTCTTTTTTTTTTCTTAAATTTTTTTTTATTTTTTAAAAAGATGGGATCTCACCATGTTGGTCAGGCTGGTCTTGAACTCCTGATCTCAGGTGATCTGCCCACCTTGGCCTCCAAAGTGCTTGGATTACAGGCGTGAGCCACCACGCTGGCTAGCATCAGAACTTCTAGGAAGGATTTTACTCATTATTATGCATTTAATTCAACACTCACCATTATTGCCATTTAAAGTTGTTTTAATCTTCTAAACAGTGCCACCCAAGTGTTCATTAAATGGTGGTACTAGTATTAGTGCTTGTGATTTATAATAAATGTATATTTGGTCTTGCTCTCTATTCTTGGCACAGACCTCTCTGACCTCCTACAAGGGAAGAGGGTCTGGAGGTTGAGTTAATCACCAATAGCCAATCACTTAATCAATTATTCCTTCATAATGAAACCTCCATCGGATACGCTAACCAAAGGAATTTAGAATTGCTGAACCCATGGAGGTACTGGGAGGGTGATATAACTGGGGAGGACCATGGTGTGGAAGCTCCACACCCCTTCCCCATATCTCACTCTATATATCCCTTCCATCTGGCTATTTCTGAGTTGTATCCTTTTATAATAAATGAGTAATCTAGTAAACAAACTTCTTCTGAGTTCTGTGAGCTATTCTAGCAAATTATCAAACCCGAGGAGGTAGCAGTGTGAACCTCTGGTTTATAACTGTTTGGTTAGAAGCATATAGGTCACAACTTGGACTTGTAATTAGCATCTGAAAGATACTAATTAAGACTCTATCTCAAAAAAAAAAAAAAGACAGAGAGAAAGAAAGTTGAGCTTTCCATTTTAGTGCTGAAAATCAGTAATTTGGACTAGAACATTGGTGTGATGAGTTGTTATGACAAAGGCTTTGGCCTTTGTCACTGCTGCCATGATAGGGCATACTTTAAATTTAGGAGGAAGAAAATACTGAGAAAACATGAACCATAAAAACAAAAATAAGCCACAGTAGATAGAGATTTACATTGATTTTTCTGGGAACGTTAGACTTAAACTATGCAAATTTGAACTGAGAAACATTTCTCAGAATGTCTCAAATGAGATCTAAGAATGTATCTCTTGAATAAAATGTGATCTCCAGGAAAGAAAAGTTGTGACCTAGATCCAAATAGGGCCCACACTGTGGCAGCATAACAGGTTTTCTTTTGTTTACATTTCTAGGAAAATTCTGTTTGAAGATTTCCGGTCCTGGCTTTCTGATATTTCTAAAATTGACCTGGAACCAACCATTGACATGTCCTGTGCTAAATATGAATTCACCGGTAAGGAAGATAAAGGCCTGATGCCTATAAGATTTAAAGGCTTTAACTCAACAGTAATGGAAAGATGGTATCTGTGTACCAAAACACTCGACAGAATGTCCCTGCAAAGCATCCAGATCTTCCTGATAAAGACACAGTTCATAGACAGAAATACCCATCTTATAGGAAGGTATAAGCACTGGTTGGTTGTCTTTCAGAATACGATGAAAGCTACTGATCATATTTTCAGCAAAATGCCCATAATCCACATACATACCAACTATGCATACAATTATCAAGAAATTCAGAGTGATATGTAAACTCTATTCTTAGACTTCCTAAGGAACAACCATCTCCTTCAATGCCATTTTCCCTTTTCTTTTTTATTTTGAAGTCAATAAGTGAATACATTCTTTTTTTTTTTTTGAGATGGAGTCTTGCTCTTGTTGCCCAGGCTGGAGTGCGATGGTGTGATCTCGGGTCACTGCAACCTCCGCCTCCCGGGTTCAAGCAATTCTCCTGCCTCAGCCTCCTGAGTAGCTGAGATTACAGGCATGTGCCATGACCCCCGGCTAATTTTTATATTTTTAGTAGACATGAGGTTTCACCAGTTGGCCTGGTTGGTCTTGAACTTCTGACCTCAAGTGATCCACCTGCCTTACCTTCCCAAAATGCTGGGATTACAGGTGTGAGCCATCATGCCCAGCTAGTATCTTTTCTTTTTACTTTGAAGTAATTTCAAACTTGCAGAAAAGTGGCAAACATAGTACCAATAATTTATTTTTTCCAGTTTTACTTGAGAGTAGGTTGTTGGCATGATGTTCTGTGACCCCTGAATACTTCAGTAATTTCTTTTTTATTATTATTATTTTTTATTATTTATTTATTTATTTTAGAAAAAGAGAGAAAAGGAGAAAGAAAAAAAAACAGCAAAATAAAGAAAAAAAAGAATGAAAGAGAGAAAGAGGACGAGAAAGAGGGAGAGAGATTGGGATTCTTGTTTTATTGCCCAGGCTAGAATGCAGTCTAAAAATGAGTATTAAAAACCTCTTTTATGCCAATAATTGTGCTTAACAATGGAGACAGGAAGGAACAGGGGATGAAAATAACAAATAAGCAGCCAACCGATATTTTATTTAAACCTGTGAAATGCTATGCAATTGCTCAGGAGTGATTTACTTCCAATTATGTGGTCACTTTTAAAATAGGTATAATGTGATACTGAGAAAAATGTATGTTTTGTGGATTTGGGGAGGAGAGTTCTGTAAATATTTGTTAAGTCTAGTTGTTCCAGGTCTGAGTTCAAGTCCTGGATATCCTTGTTAATTTTCTATCTCGTTGATCTGTCTAATATTGAC
>PVKP010036054.1:0-22765 GCA_004027715.1 Plecturocebus donacophilus | reverse complement strand
TATGAACAGACACTTCTCAGAAGGAGACATTTATGCAGCCAGCAAATATATGTAAAAGGATCATTATCACTGGTAATTAGAGAAATGCAAATCAAACCACAATGAGATACCATCTCACACCTGTTAGAATGGTGATCATTAAAAAATCAGGAGACAACAGATGCTGGAGAGGTTGTGGAGAAATAGGAACACTTTTACTCTGTTGGTGGGAGTATAAATTAGTTCAACCATTGTGGAAGACAGTGTGGTGATTCCTCAAGGATCTAGAACTAGAAATACCATTTGACCCAGCAATCCCATTACTGGGTATATACCCAAAGGATTAGAAATCATTCTATTATAAAGACACATGCATATGTATGTTTACTGCAGCACTATTCACAATAGCAAAGACTTGGAACCAACCCAAATCCCCATCAATGATAGACTGGACAAAGAAAATGTGGCACATATACACCATGGAATATTATGCAGCCATAAAAAGGGATGAGTTCCTGTCCTTTGCAGGGACATGGATGAAGCTGGAAACCATCATGTTCAGCAAACTAACACAAGAATAGAAAACCATATACCACATGTTCTTACTTATAAATGGGAGTTGAACAACAAGAACACATGAAGAGGGAGGAGACCATCACACACCGGGGCATGTTGAGCAGGTAGGGAGGGGCTAGGGGAGGCATAGCATTCGCAGAAATACCTAATGTAGATGATGGGGTAATGGATGCAGCAAACTACCTTGGCACATGTATAACTATGTAACAAACCTGCACGTTCTGCACATGTACCCCAGAACTTAAAATTTAAAAAAAATGTACAATTAAATTATTACTAACTATAGAAAAAAAAACACTCATTTTCTAGATTCTACTACTGAAAATGTCTAGAAGCAGTGACACCTTGTAGCCTTCACAGCTGGATTCCTTTTTTTTTTTTTTTTTTTTGAGATGGATTCTTGCTCTTGTTGCCCAGGCTGGAGTACAATGGCACAATCTCAGCTCACTTCCACCTCCACCTCCCAGGTTCAAGCAATTCCCCTGCCTCAGCCTCCTGAGTACCTGGGATTACAGACACCTGCCACTACACCTGGCTAAGTTTTTGTATTTTTAGTAGAGACGGGTTTCGCTATGATGGCCAGGCTGGTCTCAAACTCCTGACCTCGTGATCCACCCTCCTCAGCCTCCAAAGTGCTGGGATTACTGGTGTGAGCCACTGCGCCCAGCCCACACCTGGGCTCTAAATACAATTTCCACTGAAAGCAAGCAGAGCTCCTTGGAGAAACGGCTGAGTCCAGGTCTGGGGGAGAGATAGTATGAAGTGAATTTGGTACTTCTTCTTGTGTCAGAAGATGCTCAAGTGTAATAGGGGCTTATCACAGGAGCTGACGAGAATAGTTTCCACTGGTCAAATTTGGAATGCTTTAAATATCAGAAATAAATAATAATAATAATAATAATAATAATAAAGGATTATAATATATTGAATGCTTTTTTAAAAAAATACTTGATTATTTGGAGAGAGAGCATACATGGTGGGTCTCATTCTTTTTAAGAACAATCCTAGCTAATATAAAAGTTGACAGAAATAGAAAAATCACTATTTTTCAACCCCCATTACAATAGTTGGCTCAGGTAAGGGTTATCAGTATCTGTTAAGTTCCTGGGTAAAATATTGGTGGGGATGAGAACATTCACCCAGTTACAAAGTGCTACTCCGTAGGTTTCTTACAGATTACAAAGGGGAAATGAACAGCAGTGAGATCTGGCAGCCAACATCTTAATTAAAGGATCAAACTGAGCATCGCCAACAGAAAGGGACTTGGCTGAGGGCGGTAGTGAGTTATGATTAAAGTCTGCATACGTTAGTGCCTCAAAGGAGCGAGAGGTTAAGTTCATCAAGAGTGAGGACAGGAAAGGCTTCTTGGAGGAGCTGAGTCTGAAATGTTGATCGGAAAGGAGTCTAATGGTGGTGGGAGGTGGTTCAAGCAAAGAGCACGGCAGAAGCTGAGGCCCAGTGGCTTAAAAGGGCCTGCTGGACTGAGAGAACCTCAATTAGTTGAGAATGGCTGAGACAAACAGGATAGTGAGAGGGTTAATGAAAGGTGAGCCTGGAGAGTTAGGCAAGGTCCGATCCTTAGTATTTCCATTACCAGGCTAAAAAGCTTAGACCATATCAGGTGATGGGGAGACCTTGGAGGGTCTCTGAGGTGGTGGCCATAATTATGTAAGAAGAAAGTGACAAACGAGAGAGCTATATATGAGGTAGAATTCACGAGACTTATAACAAATCAGAGATATGGATAATGAAAGAAGCTAACAGGATAAACCAGAGAATATCTGCATGTTCTCTGCAGGAGGGCTAGTCCTGTAGATGGGCAGTGTTGAGCTAGGGAGGTGGGTGAATGGTACCTATGGTCACAGTCAGCAGGATGTGGTGTGTGCACGATTAGTGATGCCTGCTTTGGTTGAGAATAGGGAGAAGAAAAGAATATCAATGTGGATGATGGTTCTGATATAACTGAGATTAAAAGCACAAGAACAGGTGTAGGGTAGAAAGGATAAGTGTAGTATTTCAACTATGAGGAATTAGAAAGATTACCATTTATTTCAGAATTCCTAGTAACCTAGTGTGGAGTCAGTACATATGGTGGATGAGTCTTTTGGAGTTCTAATGATAACTTAAGGGCTATTTAATACATAGATTATTTACTCAGTAGACTTCAGGGGCTTCTTCAACATATGCACTAAGGAGCATCTCCTGGATTTACAGCATGGAGCTTTCATCAGAGCAATCCCACTAGGTTTAACAGTATTTATTTAAGCCTGGGAATCCTGGGGATGCTGGAATGAAGAAACCTCTCAGCCTGATTTTGCACTTAATAATAATTAATAATGAGACTGCTCTTCCCATGGTAGCTGAGCATAGACACAAATGTCTGCTGCAAAGTCACATTCCTTGCCTTGAATCTCAGTCCCATACCAAGGCCAGCACCCCAATTCATCAGTGCGTGAGAGGCTGTCTAGCTTGACACCCACACGGGGTGACTTATAATTAAAACAATTGCAATTCTTTTTTAAATTTTAATTCCAAATCTAATTTCTCATTTGTCTCATGAGGGTATGGTATGCACAGCAGTCTATCTGTGGGGAAATTAAGGAAAAACAGGAGGACGTGCACCACACAGTGCTTATATTAAAGTAATCATTCATATTTTTCTGGCAACACTTTTTAATAAGTGTCAAATCTTTATTACTTTCTTTGGCATTTGCATCCACATTAATCACATCGAACTCATAAGGTATTTATTTCTGGAGGTTATAAAAATCAACCAGGAGGCTTCCCCAAGCTAATCAATTAGTCCAAGTCCACTCCTGGGGTTCTGATTTGTGGAAGCTTTACTGGTTCAGGAAGCAAGAAGAAAGCTAACTCTTAACATTGTGATGGCCATAGGGGAAAAGGGAGGAGATATAGTTCCATCCTGAGACATGCATCACAGAGTTTTCCCACTGTCTTGGCCACTGGAATCAGAGTCCTCCAGGGGCGAACATTCTGAGACAAGAAACACACATGTCACCACTTCTCCAAGGCCAAAGTGGCACTAGGTGGGTGGGTTGTTAGCTCTCTGGGCCTTTTTATTACAGAGTAGGGGAGGTCTAATAATGAGAGCTTGCTGGTTATTCCAGGGTAGACTTCATAAATTATGGAAAGAGCACACCCAGGAAAGTGAAGGCTGGAAGCACAAAAACTGCCTAGATTGACAGACAGCATAGGCATGGGAATGAGGAAACATGAGTTCTAGTCTCAGCTCATTCAGAAGTGACTATAAAATTTCCCTCTCTTGTTCTCAGTTTCCAGCCCTTTAAGATGGGCTTGCCTAGATGGTATCTCAGGCTCTGCCAAATTCTCGAACTGATGAGTGACATATTCAAATATTTTCAACCCCAGGATGAGACTCATAGTGGGGAATTTGCAGGATATAGAGGCCTTGATGGTAAGCTTGACCCAAAGAGGAAGCGACACTTGGGCTGAACTTTATCAATGTCATCCTCATCTTTAGCATTGAAGCTGCAATTCCAACACTGTGAAAGCAGTGGGGACTAAGACATCTGTGACTTCTTTGAGGTTTCACTCATTAAGGAAGAAAGACAAACAGCAGGGAAACTAAGTATGGTAAGGCTGGGTCACTGCATCTTAACTCAGCAGCATGGAGCATCCAGCCTTTGGTGTAGAAATGTTATTCACTCCTAGTGCAAAAGAGAGAGACTAACTTAACTGGTATATTTCTGTTGTACCTACGTTTATCCTCAATATCTCAAAGCAGAAACAACTTGAGGGATAGATCTGTGCTGAATCTGACCCACAGATTCTAGCAGAGCGACAGATGACAGAAGTACCCAGACACAGGTTTTTCCTGTGCAAGCGTGGGCTAGGGGGACCCCAAGGCTCACAGACCCCAAAGAGACTGGAGTCCAGGGCCGTGAAGCCACCATATGCCAGAGCAGCTCATATTTATTTAACAGATTTAATGACAAAGGCTAGAGCAAACACCATTTGTGGGTAATTAACATTGCCGACCTGAGAGCAGTCATGGGCATGATGGTCAAAGGTTGGTTTCCAGGGAAATAGGTAAACAAACTTATCTAGATAAATTCCTTTGCACTCTCTTGTAACCTGCCCTTTGCCCTAGCCCCAAGATAAGAGGATTAGGCTGCCTTCAGCCATAATTCTCTCCTGAGGCCCTTGCAAAACCTTCCTGCCTTTCAAAAAGGTTTGGTCTTTTCTATGATTTTTTCCTATCACCCTGACCGATCTCCTACAGATTCGATCTTTGCAAAATGATGGGGTTGGCAGATTTTGTCTTTCCTTTCTCTTGCTTCCCCTTTTCACATCATTTTCTCCATGGGAGCTACCCCATGTCTCTCTCCCAGGTGCCTCAGTGTCCTCTCCTTATTCTCCTGCATCCCCTAGGACGTCCTCTCAAGCAACATGCCTTGCCAGCCATTTTTATCTTAGTGTGAATCTGCACAACCACTTTCTTCCTTGAATAGGGACAGGAGACAATCTAGGCTTTGGGGAAGTAAGTTTGTAGGTAGAGACTTCTAGTTGTCACCCCAAATTCATTATTTACTAAGAAGTAATAAACCCATAATAATAGAGCCCTTATTATCAGCTGAGGACATGGCTGCCCAGAATTCAGATTCTATTGAAATTTGAATATGAAACTGATTATCATATTTAGTTTGGAATTATAAGATTAGACTGATTTTTTTTTCTTTTTGCTTACAAAGAGCATATATAAATTGTGTGGGAAACAAAAAGGAAATATTTATATTTAACATATATTTTATATTTTTCTATAAAAGAACATTTATATTCTTAAAATATCCAGCACAGTTATAATCGCTAGCACCTGATCCATCCACTTGATCATTCTTTTGAACCTGGTTAATACTAAGGGTATTGTGAGAGGAGGGTATGGCTCGGGATAAGATTGTGTCTGTAGTAATTTTTCATTAGAAAAATCCACTCATGGATTGGTTTTGTTTTGGTTTTTGTCTGCAATTCCCCTCATCCAGGGACTATACCCAAGTTTCCTCCAAGTCCCCTTGTCTTAACACTTTCAGTGGCTGTGTTTTGGGTGGAACTGAGTACTTCTAGCTCTAGAGGTAAGATGTGTGTTTTTGTTTTGTTTTTGAGACAGGGTCTTGCACTGTTGCTCACGCTGGGATACAGCAGAACTATCTCAGCTCACTACAGCCTCGATCTTGTGGGCTCAAGCCATCCTCCCACCTCAGTCTCCTGAGTGGCTGGAACAGGTGTGTGCCACTACATCCAGATAATTTTTGTTTATTTTTTGTAGAGACAGGGTCTCACTGTGTTGCCCAGGCTGATCTCGAATTCTTGGGTTCAAGCAATTTTCCACCTCGGCCTCCCAAACTAATGGGATTATAGGCACAAGCCACTGCCAGGCCAGAAAATAAGCCATAAAAATCAGACATTGTTTTCCCTAGCCTAATGATTGATGTAAGAAATGGCATGAGGCCAGGTGCAGTGCCTCACACTTGTAATCCCAGCACTTTGAGAGGTCAAGGCATGTGGATAACTTGATGTCATGAGTTTGAGACCGGTCCAGCCGATACGGTGAAACCCCCATCTCTACTAAAAATACAAAAATTAGCTGGACATGGTGGGGTGCCCCTGTAATCTTAGTTATTTGTGAGGCTGAGGCAGGAGAATCACTTGAACCCAAGAGGCAGAGGTTGCAGTGAGCCAAAATCATGCCACTGCACTCCAGCTTGGGCAACAGAGAGAGACTCTGTCTGAAAAATGGGAGGGGAAGGGAGGGGAGGGGAGGGAAGGAAAGAGAAGAGGAGAAAAGAAATGCAAAGAAAAGAAAAGGCATGTAACCCAATAGAACTGATGAGATTCAAACTACTTTGCTGGGGGTATGTGAAAGGATTCTAGCTCCTTTCTGCTAGGCTTAAGCCTAAAGAAACTTGAGGCTGAGGCTGGAGATGCTGCCTCTATCTTGGCACCATGAAGAGAAAATCTGTCTGGAAATATATTCAACACAGAATAAGTAAGGCCAAGAGTTGTAGAGAGACATCAGCTCCTGAAGATGTAGTGTGAACCCTTGCGTTGCCTGCATGAAGCTCCCATCTTAGAGCTATAGGATTCGATAAAATCTTTCTTTTTTTAATTTAAGCCAGTTTTAGTTCAATTTTCTCTCACTTAGAAAATCTTAACTAAGAAAAAAAACTAATTTATCTTGTTAAGTTTTCCTTCTCTTTTAAAACAATTTTATTTAGGATGATTACAAACAATAATCTGTACATATTTAAAGTATAAAATCTGATAAGGTTTGACATATATATACATCTAGGAATCCATCCCCACAATTAATATAATGAACATATCCATCACCCTTCAAAATTTACTCCCACCTCTTCAGAATCCTCTCCTTCTTTCCCTTCACATCTACCACATCCCCATGCATTCCCCCCTGGCAACTGCTGATCTGCTTTCTGTCATAGTTTGCATTTTCTGGAATTTTCTATGAATGTAATCATATAATATAAACTTCTTTTTGTCTGGCTTACCTTACTTAGCATAATAATCTTGAACTCCATTCAGATAGTTTCATGTATCAATAGTTATTTTTATTTTTCAGTAGTATTACACTGTGTGTATATAACACAATATTTTATCTGTTCACCTGTCAATGGACATTTAGACTGTTTCTAATTGGGGCTATTACAAATAAAGATGCTATGAATATTCTGGTACAATATGGACATATATTATTACTCTCGATACAATACCTAGAAGTGGAATGGCCCAATTCTATGGTGTAAGATTAGTCTTTTTCAAAACAATTGCTAAAGTATTTGTCAAAATAGTTGTACCATTTTAATTCCATCAGCTGTCCATGAGAGTTTCCGTTCCCCCGCATAAAAACATTTGATATGATCAATCTTTTTAAATTTTAGACAATCTAACACATATGTAGCCACATCACAATGTAGTTTTAGTTTGCATTTTTCTTAATGACTAACTCTATGGAATTTCTTTTTATATGCCTATTTTCCTTCTTTTTTTATCTCCTGAGGTAAAGTATCTACTCAAATCTTTTGCCTTTTTAAAAAACTTGTTTTCTTCTTAAGATTTAAAAATTGTTTATACATTCTGGATGTAAGTTCTTTATAAATTTGGGATTTACAAATATTTTCTCTATGTCAGCAGTAACCTTCAAAGAATGGAATTTCCTAATTTTGATAAAGTCCAAATTATGTTTTTCTTTTAAAGATCACTCTTTTGGTGGTTTATCTAGTATACCTTTGTCTAACTCAAGATCACCAAAAATTTCTCCTACATTTTCTTCCAGAAAGGTTACAGTTTACTTCAGACCTTACATTAAGATCTGTGATTGATTTTGAGTTTACTATGATAGGCTCTTATGCTTTGTCCTGGGAAGCAGGTATGTTTCTTTGAAGCAGTTTAATCCCCTTGAGTATTAGCTTTAAGCTTTGTTAGTTGGAATCAGAGTAACATGTAAACTAATTTTGCCCACTACTGAGGCAAAACCTTTCTGAATACTCTGTCCAGGACTTTGCAAGTTTCAAGATTTCCTCTCCAGGTGAAGGGAACAGAAATTATTTCTGGCTCTGTATGAGCTCTGAGCCTTGTTCTTTCCCTCTAATGTCTTTAAATCATTCCTTTCCAGATGTCAAGTAGTTTCTTCACAATCATACATTGATCAGTAATCAGCTGAAGACTCAAGGCTGACTCTTTACAAATTCTTTTGAGTTCTCTATGTGGGGCTCTCTTCTCTCCTTTTCTCTGCCCGAAAAACTCTACCTGCTTTGGCCTTCCCAGGTTCCCAGCTGTTTCCTCACCTTGTGAAGATGTCTGGACTCCACCTGGATCCTCACCTTATGCTGTGGCCTAGAAACTCTCCAGCCAATCAAGTGGGCAGTCACAGAACCCACTTTGTTTCTATGGTTCTGAGACAGGTGGCTCATTGCCTGGCATCCAGAGTCTTCAAAACCAGTATGGCCTGTATTTCATTTTGTGTATGTGTGTGTGTTTAGCTGTTTATTAAGAAAAGGTAAATGTAGCCTCTGCTATTACACATTAGTTAGAAGTAAAAGTCTGCCACAGTATAATGTGGAAGGCATTCTAAAAGATAGCAGTATTTCCTATTTTAAGTACACCAACCATTTGAAAACCTACCCTATACATGAGCAATAACTTCCTCCATTTGATTTATCTACAAACATTTATCTAGAGAAAATACTGTTTGTTTACACTTCTTCATAAAAGGTGATCTCTAGAAATCATTGATGTAATCACAGGATGGATAATACAATCAACCATAGGGTGTTGTTCATAGATTCATCTACCAAATATCTGTTAAACAGCTATAGGCATTGGGGGAAGTTACTATTCCAGGCACTAAGAGCAAGGGGTCAATGGAATACACTAGCGCAAGAAGAGACAAGATTCTCTACCTTAGAAAAGTACCTTTTACATGTAACTGCTAGAGATAAGTGCTTTACATATATTAATTCTAATCCCCTAACAACTCTGCTTCATAAGCAGTAACAATTAGCAAACTCCATTTAAAGATGAAATAACTAAGGTAAAGAGAGTTTGAGTAACTTATCCAGGATAGCATGAGTACTAAGAGTCAGGGATGGGATTCAGTCTAGGCAGTTTAGCTCCAGGATCTCTGCCCTGGACCACTATGTGACATTTTATTTACACATGTCAACAAAACAATGCATTGTAAAACAGCAGGATTCAAATGCTTTACGAGTGCAGATAAAGCAGAGTACAGAGACAATGATAAAATGTGCTGTTTTTATGGAGTGACCCATGCAAAACATTTCCCAAGAGGTGGCATTTGTGGCAGAAAGCTGAATAAATCAAGGGAGAGAGACGTGCAGCCACCTGGGGAAGAGCATTTCAGGCAGAAGGCACAGCAAATGCAAAGGCCTGAGACAGAAACGCTGAATGTGCTCAAGGAGCAGCAAGGAGGCAGTGTGACTAGAACAGCATGAGAAGGGAAAAGTGGGTGGCTGAGAGAAGAAACTCATATGATTTATGTAAAATGCCTCCTACGATGACTGGCACTTAGTG
Source organism: Plecturocebus donacophilus (assembly GCA_004027715.1). Taxonomy (NCBI): domain Eukaryota; kingdom Metazoa; phylum Chordata; class Mammalia; order Primates; family Pitheciidae; genus Plecturocebus; species Plecturocebus donacophilus. The sequence continues at coordinate 13,123 of PVKP010036054.1, read as the reverse complement.
GATGGATGCTTGATAAAGATGGACATGATTAGTATCATCATTGTAATTAGCACATGAGTGCTGTGAGAGAAAAATGACAGGAGAAGGAGGAGGCACCCTCCATGATGTGGGTTAATCAGAGAAGACTTTTTGGAATGAGAACTTAGACTGAGCTGCCAAGAACAAGGCCTTTCCCCTATTTCTGACTGACACCACGAAGCCTCTTTCTCCACATTCCTGGGAATGAGGATGCGTGAGTCTTCTGATTTGAAGAAATGACCCAAAGCTGTATACTCAGAGGTCAGTAGATTCACAGACGAGAAATTAAAAATCATTTACTTTTCCTTCTGAGTTTTCTTTGGCTTCTTGTCTGAGCCTCTGCCTTTTGGCTCTTTAATCTCAGAATCCCTTCATTTCCTGGTCCATTTTTAAAAGATTTTGAAAGGAAGTCTCCACTGAAGACTGTTATTAGGCCTTTAAGCCAGATGGAGCAAATTAAATCAGAGTCAAAGAAAACCTGAGTGGCCTTTTCCACTGATAAGTTTCTATTTGCACCATTTTATCATAGTAGGAAGAGCTCTTCTGAATGTTCAAATGGCACTGAATAAGCAGAGAAGGAGACAATCAACTCTGATGAAGAACTGTTCCTTGCACTTAAATGTCACAGACATCAATTGCTCATCACACAGAGACGAGGGGGTCATCAGGCTGAATGGACAGGATGGAGACCATGAGCAGAAAATTTTTTAAGTGTCACATGGGTTTCGAGAAACAAATGCCTAGTCAGCTTTCTCAGGTAACACTAACTCATAATCACCTTGCTGCCTCTTGTTTGTGATATGAGATGGTTGACTCACCTGGGCTTACCTTTATCTCCAACCCGTTAAAAGAAAGGAAGGGAAAGGAGAGAGCTCTGAGCTAACAGCTCAGAGCCACAGAGTGTGGGCTCTGGTGGCAGCTTGCACCTACATCAAAATCCCCTTGACCGTTTGAAAAAATATAAACCCTGGTTCCCTCCCAAATCTCCTTAGATATTCTGAGGATAGCATCTCAAGGTGAAATTCACCAGGTGATTCTTAAGGAGTTGCAGATGAGCCCTCTGAGAATATGCCTGTACTGGGATCCTTTTTTGAGGCAGCTTCTGGAAAGGTCATCAGGGTGGGGGTAAACTAGGAGTTCTCTACCCTCTTTTGGCATAGAATCACCTGAAAGCTTAAAAGATACAACTGCCTCAGCTTTTAGGCCTAAGATTCTGCAGCAATCTTCTGTGATAAGTCCAGTGTTGTCTTTTTTTTCTTTTTCTAAAGCTCCAAAGATAAATCCAATATGCAGGCAGGGTTGAAAACTAGCAGGTCACAGGGAAGGGGCAATAATGCCAGAGACCACAGGGCTAGGCAGGCAATGCGAATGCATGAAACAGGCTGGCTGGGATCAGCTGGGATAAAAACCCTGGAGAGTGGCCACTACTCAGCTAGCCAACACCTGCCATGTGGAAACAAACCCATTTTTGCCAACCGTTCTGATTAAAAAAAAAGTCAGAAATCAAAATTTTAATATAAAACCTGATTTTTGAAAGTCTATAAATGGCTGGGCATGATGGCTCACACCTTAATCCCAGCACTTTGGGAGGCCGAGGTGGGCAGATCACTTGAAGTCAGGAGTTGGAGACCAGCCTGGCCCACATGGTGAAATCCTGTCACTACAACAAATACAAAAATTAGCAGGGTGTGGTCATGCGAGCCTGTAATCCCGGCTACTCTGGAGGCTGAGGTGGGAGAGACTGCATGAGCTGAGATCGAGCCACTGCCCTCCAGCCTGGGTGACAGCTCGAGACTCCATCTCAACAAGTCAATAAATGACACAAAATGCACACATTACTGTGTGCACAGAACAGAACACATCCACGCGTGGCTGTGGCTCAGAGACCGGCAGTCTGCGACTTTTGCTTGCAAAGTTTCTCAGCCTGTGGAGACGCTAGGAGGCCCCTCTGTGGTGACCTCTCCTTGGGGGCCAGTTCTGAAAGAGCTCTTGGTTTGTGTGTAGTCCTATGTGCCTCCCTAGAATTTCTCTTCTTTGATGTGGTTTGTCAGATTTCCTGACTCGTTTGAAGCCAAAGTTGTCTCATAATTAATATTTAAGGAGTATTTTGTATTTTTACTTTCTGCAGAATCCTTTTATCTTAGATAAGAGATATGTGTAAAAATATGATTTTCATGACATCTGAGTGTGTTTTTCGTTCTATCAAACTCACCGTTACTAACAGTCTTATCTCATCCAACCTCTCTACCACAGCTGGAAGATTGGTTCTCCAACTTTGACAAGCATAAGAATCACCAGAGGCACGTGTAAAAAATACAGTCTCGAGCTTAGAGTGCTCACAGAGTTTGTTATCAAAACCAGAAGACTTTAGAAAATGAATGTAATTTAGAGATAATGGGTGTAAACTGGTTCATGCACTCAGCTCACTCTGGCTTCATTTGTACAAATTTGGTTCTAGAGCCAGAACCCCTTCTTACTTTTTAAAAAAATTTTATTTCCACAGGTTTTTGGGGAACAGGTTACATGGTAAGTTCTTTAGTTGTGATTTGTGGAATTCTGATGCATCCATATTCTGAAAAGTATACACTGAACCCAATTTGTGTTTTTCTATCACTCACCCCCCTCCCACCCTTTCCCCAAAGTCCCTTGTGCCTTTGCATCCTCATAGCTTAGCTCCCATTTATGAGTGAGAACATACAATGTTTGGTTTTCCAATCCTGAGTTACTTCACTTAGAATAATAGTCTCTAATTCCATCCAGGTTGCTAGGAATGCCATTAATTCATTCCTTTTTATGGCTGAGTAGTATTCCATCATACACACACACCAGTTTCTTTACCCACTCATTGATTGATGGACACTTGGGCTGGTTCCATATTTTTGTGATTGCATATTGTGCTGCTATAAACGTTGTGTGCAGGTATGTTTTTCATATAATGACTTCTTTTTTTCCTCTGGGTAGATACCCAGTAGTGAGATTGCTAGATCAAATGGTAGTTCTACTTTTAGTTCTTTAAGGACTCTCCACAGTCTTTTCCATAGTGGTTGTACTAGTTTACATTCCCATCAACAGTGTCAAAGTGTTCCCTTTTCACTGCCTCATCCACACCAAAATCTATTTTTTTTTATACTTTTTATTATTCTGTTCATTCTTGCAGAAGTAAGTTGGTAACACATTGTGGTTTTAATTTGCATTTCCCTGATCATTAGTGACGTTGAACATTTTTTCATATGTTTGTTGGCCATTTGTATATTTTCTTTTTAGAACTGTCTATTCATGTTCTTTGCCCACTTTTTAATGGGATTATTTTTTTCTTGTTAAGTTGTTTGAAGGAACCCCTACTTTTAAGAAAGCTCCCCAGATATACTGGATGCAGGTAGTCTGTGGACTGCACTTTTAAACAATGACATTGTAGTAGAAAGGGAAGACAGTAGAAAAATGCCCATGTGGGAGATGGAAATACTGAGTCTAGAGAGGGGACTGACACCCAGATGTTTAATGCTAGCTACATTATAAGATGAGCAGCCAGCCAGCAAGGAAAGACAAAGACAAATACTAATTGCTAATCTCACTCTTTCCTTTTTCCAGATTCCTCACAAAAGTAATTTGTTGGCTCTACTTGATTACATAGTACTTGACTGTCTTCAAGTAAATAACTAAAGGCAACTGGTAATTAATGAGATGCATATAAGCATTGTGATGAGCAATAAACATATGCTAAAAACATTTTATGAGATATGCTAATGAATCTTAGCACCTCAAACTGCAAGCAAAACTCCAGAAGGGTTTTCTTTTTATTTATTTATTTTAACCAACAACCAAGTGATAGGTAATGAGTTCGCTCAGGGCTGGCTTCCCATGCTATGGGCACTGGAGGCATGGAGGGACCCATTTGAAATGCTTCAAAAACCCCCGTTTCCAATGGCAAGGAGAATCTGCATTTTATTTCTGTTAGCCATAGTCACATATCTGCACAACATAAATGTATCAAGAAATGGCTTGTTTTTAAGTGGCAGACTCTTATCTAATGAATTCAAGCCAAAGACTCTCACGGTGTTGAAGACCACTGGGACCTCTGACGGTAACAAGCATATTGCAGTGCCTTTTCTGGACAAGGCAAAATGGAGTTTAGTGTGTAGACATGGACTGTGGAGTCTGTGGCCTGGGTTTGAATCCTGGTTCTGCCACTTGTCTTGGCACTTAACTTCTCTGGGCCTCACTTTCCTCATTTGTAAAATGTGGCTAACAGTACCTACTTCATGGGTTTTGATTAGTGAGAAAGAAGCTAATGCTTGTGAAGCACTTAGAAGAGTGTCTGGCACATGGCAAGATCTATAAATATGGTATTGTGCATTGAAGGACCTGGCTTCCCCTGCAGCAGACCCCCCATGTAGAAAGTTGGGTTTAAGGCCCTGTTGGTGACTTTGGCCTCTCAGTTCTTATATGCAAATCACTTGCCATGTCCCCACTGTGCCAAAAACAAATTGCATTTCAGTTTCTTCATTTCCTCAAAGTCTCCTTAGGACAATATTAACTTTTGGCACAATTGCTCCCATGAGATCATCTGTTGGTTGGTTTTCAACAGGAAACAAGACTGCTTGGCTTAAAAGAAAGATTTACCCAGGGAACATTGGAGTCCTGCTATAGAATAGATCAGAAACTGGGGTCCTTCCTGTTCCTGCAAACAGACGCTGTAGGCAGCTAAGCATGTTGCCTACAACTGTGCCCTGGCCTTTCTCAGGTCTGGGAGCTGTCTTTCCAAGGGTAAAGTTTGACCTCTCTCCCTCTCCTATATCAGATATGGACCACACACCCCTCCCCATCTTCCACCCTCATCTTCAGGAGAGATTGAAACTGCACAAGTTTCTTTTTCTCTCCTCTCCAGAAATTCTGTGTTTAGAATCATAGGCACTTTTATTTTCAGCTTTGAGCAACTGTTCCAGGCAGAAAATGCCTGCCAAGTGTTCTGGGTTGCATTCAGGCAGTTTGAGCTCATGCTTTGCTGAACAAAAGTCTGTGCTAACATTTCTAGAAAACAGTAACACTTTGGGGCTGCAGTGAGGCATCCCTCTTGTATGTGGAAAGGGTATTCCTGGGAGAGGTTTAAAACTCCAGAGAAATAATTACAGTGCTTTCTACTTGACAGAACTTTATAGTTTACCAAGTTCTAACACATTCATGATTTCATTTGCATCTTGTAAAAACTGTGAGAAGTAGTCATGACAAGGACTAGGACTGTTATTTTGCAGATGACAGAGCTGCAGATAAGAATAAAGTAAGCATTTGACATTCGTGCAAGAGCTTGGTCTCCTGACTTCCAAACCTATGAGCTTTCCACAAATAACAACATGATGACATTCACACACTGCTTTGATATACAATTTACACTGCACTAACATGAACACAGTATCATTTTTATCATCATGAAGGTCCCAGCATAGAATACTCTATGCTGTAGTAACAAATAAGCCCTGATATCATAGAAACTTGGCCAGAGATTGATTTCTTATTCATACCATACATAATCTGAGGCAAATCTCTGTAGGCTTTTCTGCAAGTGGTAACTCAGATCTAGACCTCTTTCATATTGTTCTCCTGCCGTTTAAAAAACATGGCCTTAGAAGTCACTGGGAAATGAGAACAGAGTGTCATCCATTTTCTGGAAGGTTTTTTGGCCAGGCCTGGAAGAAGAACACATCATTTCCACTCATGTGTGATTGGCCTGAGCTCAGTCATAACTTCAACCTAACCGCAAAGGAAAGATAGTCTTCTTGTGTGCCCAGGAAGAATAAATGAAATGGGGTTTGATGAATACAAAGCATTCTTTCTGCTACTTTGAATTATACCAGTACTTGTTCTATGCTGTCTGTAGCAGGTTGGAAAATGAAACATCATGGTCAAAAGCTCTGATACTGTGCCAACTATATGGTAGCCATAAAATACCTGCAGGGCAGATTGAACTATTTCTGACATGAAGCTTCCCACAAGCTAAAGAAAGGTGCTGCATATCACAACAGGTTACCGGGCCAGAGCAAAGGATGGTAGATAATTTGCATATTACTGGAACCAAAATGGAAATACTATTCAATCATTTTTTGTATTCCTTTCTGCATTTACAAATGATTGGAGTGGATTTCTAATCTTGAAGCATGTCCAAAATGAAACGACACACACACACACATAAAAGATAGTTAAATAGAGCACAGCACTAGCTATACCAAATACTTAAAATTGATCCATCCTTACAATGAAGCAATAGGTTTGGCTGCATGCTTACTGAAAGCTAAAGTAAAAAGGAGGTAAAGGAGGTAACATTTTGAGCACCTCTGATGTCCCAATTACTGTATGAAATGTTTTATATACATCAGCTTATTTGATCCACATATCATCTTGTGAGGTAGCTAATAATAGTAGCCACCCCATATTGAATTCTTAGACTAGGTCAGGTCCAAGGCTAAACACTTTACAGGTATTACTATTTAAACCTAACTAATGTGCCCATTTTATAATGAGAAAAGTGGAAGTTCAATGAAATGACATGAACTATCCAAAGAATAGTTAGTGGCCAAGGCTGGATCCAACTCAGCCCTGTGTGATTCCAAAATCTACGCTCTTTCCATAACTAATAGTACTATTTGTCACAAAAAAAGAAACATACAATTAAGAAGACACAGGAAATACAGAAGATGCACATGCTATTTTTTTTAAGTGGTATCTTAATGAGCTCCAAATCAAGTCCAAAACTTTTCTTATTATTGAAACCCCTTGGAAGTCAAGAAAGAGTTCACTCTTGAGGATATTCAAGGGGAATGCAACATACCTGAGGCAGAGAGAGGGCAGAAAGCCAAGGGAGGAGAACAGTGCAAGTAAACAGAGGTTGGAATTCTGTAGGAAGCCATCTAGCAACACAGCAGCAGAGCTGCCAGGCCTCCTCCCAGCACTCCATTAATTAGACTAAATTATATCAGATCCTGAAGGCTAAAACTCTAGAAAAGAAGGAATTTTCATGTTTATGAAAGGACTAAAAATGAAAGAGAGAGAGAAAAATATGCAGTCTATGTATTAGTTTACTTACTGCCTTTGGCTGACTCATGGGCCATCATCTGGCCTATGGCGGGGCCACCTCTCAAAGCATCATGTTGCACATCACCTCCCTAATGAGCAGCTGTTTTCAGTCCTTGCCTGCTGTGGACTCAATGCTACAGATGCATTCTCTCCTAAAGCTAGGGACAGCCAAACATCCAGGGATGAGCATTTGGCGAACCTCTGTGCTTTGCCCATTTCATAGCCAGCTGGAAGTGAGGAGCCGGCCTGGGGTATCTCCAAAGTCTAGAGCTAAGTGCATATGTCCTGAATTACAATGCAGGCAGCCTTCACCTTACACAACTCTGACACACAGAGATTTCAGTTACCACTGTTTACTTCAAAAGCAACAGTCCTCCAACAACACAGTTCAATTTCAGTTACCACAATATATTAACTGTGAGTATATGAATAAAGTACAAACCTCACTGCCAGGTCTTCAGTCCACAAATCACTATATAAATAATAGATGCACCCTATCATCTGAGACCAATCGAGTTACATCTTTCAAAGCCTGTTGGGGATTGCTCACTGCCCATCTCTTATTTGTTTCACGTACAGCCAGCAAAGCATGTAGTTGTGTTACCTCCTTGCCTCCTCATGATAAAACCCACAGGATATTTTATAAAAATGAATAATCAAAAGAAGGAGTTGGCCAACGCAAAGGAGAGTGCCGCAAAGAAGTGAAAAATGAAAATGCTGGAAGTGAAATTGAAATCCAGTACAAATGGAGCATTTTAGCTGATTGCACTATTCAAGGGACTCTAGACACTCAGCCAGCAGAACTTAGTGAAGGTAAACTTTAGACATAAATGAGGAAAGTGCTGTGGTGAAAAGGAGAAAAAAAAAATTCCTAGAGAAATTAGCATCCCTCAGAAAACTTTACACTAAAGTAACTCTTGGAGCGATTTTGTGACATTAAGAATAAAATTCTGTAATGTAATCCAAACTTAGCCAGAAATACTGTAATTTACCAGGGCACAGAAAACACATTCACCTATATTTTAACTTACACGAGGACAAGAATGCAAGTACTATTCAAATTACTCTTCATAACCTTTTTATAAGAAATAAACTTTTTAAGTTATCAACGTTTCTAATATTTATAATAACACTGTACTAACTAAATATTAGTGTTACTTTTGCATTTCCCTATACATTTAAAAGTGACAGAGTTTTTAATGTTTTGATGAAAATATTTAAAGGTCACAGAACAATTATACATTTTACTATTGATTATTAAGAACATTTTTTGTGGTTTCAGCTTGCATGGTCATTTTTACTACCACACAGTATCATGCAAAGGAAGAAATCCTGTATTTCCTGGCTCTTTCAGTGAGGATTTCTGCTCACATACAGCATCACACAAAAATAATGACCTCTAAAAGATGTCCATGGCTTGCACCAGAGAATGAGACTCATTGCTGTGACACTTACTCAATTTACTTCTTGTGAGGGTTCCAGAAGTCTGGATACATTCCTAGAAATGAAGGAGGCCAATAAAAAAGGCATGTGATATTTTCCAGAAAAGAACTTCTGGAATGTCTAAGTGCTGTATAACTGGAGGAATATCATTTATGCAAAAGGAAGATTCATATATCTAAATGGAATATCCAAGCAAATAGATGGAGTTTCTCATTTGAATCTCTAAAGAAATCTGGGCTAAAGATAAATAATTGGGATTTGCTGCCCTATTAGTCACAGCAAAGGCCATCAGCCACAACTAGGAGTATGTCTAAGAGACACTGAGGCAGACACTACCAGTCTATCCCCACTATCTTCTTTTAGTGATAGGACCTGGATTTTTGACTATTTTTACACTTCACGTGATTAGATATGCAGGACGGGGCCTCTTTCCAGCCAAAGGACATAAGTTTTGTGTAGTATAAAGTTGTGAAGGTTATTCTACATCCCCTGTAAGGTTTAGGCATGAGCCTGGGATGTTGCTCTGCCCATTGAGAAATAAGGGGTAGGGACTTCTGGGACAGTGTCCTTCGTGGTTGAAAGAGGTGAGAGGCACAGCAGTGTCCTTCTCTGTTAGCCAGCGTGCATGATGTGATACCTTCCCATGATACCTGAAACTTTAGTAGTTCATGATTCCAGGGACTCCATGATACCTGGAACTCCCATGACATCTGGGACTTCCTGATTAAACATGAAAACAGAAAAGCAAAATGAAAAGATGAAACGTACGGATGAAACCAATAAAAAGAGGACAAGCCTATGAACCAAGCTAGGAGAGCAAGACAAGACAGTGAGTCACCTGAGCTGCTGAACTAACCAGCTTGGAATTGACCCATGGGGGGATTTCTTGTCCCCAAGTCATATTTTTGAGATAAATATCCTTACATTTTAATCTGTCCCTTACAGCTGAAACAGTCCAATAGAACATTTAGCAATCCAAAAGAGGGCAGAGAACAGTGGAGAGCCAGGGAAGAAGACTAGAAGAGAAGTCAGGGAGGAGAAAAGAGAACCAGAAAGGTCCGAAGAAGAGACATAGGACAGAGACTCCTGCCTCCCTTGGAACTCTCTGACCCAAAAGGTTTTAAGCAAACAATCTGCCTTCTCTTCCAAGTATTAATCCATTTCCAGACCTAGATGCAAATCAGTGAGGATTTAAGATTCAAGTAAATAGAGAGGGAAAAAAGTCACTGTCACTGCCTTAACCAAAAGGAATTTGATGTATGGTTTTTTTTCATTAAAAATCTTGGTACATCTTTCAAGGCTCTCAAGCTGTTGACCATACAAAATGAAAATGAACATCGTGGCAGGTGGTATGAAATGAACAAGCACAGGCAACCAGCAACTACAAAAATGAGATAACCTGGAGCTTCAGTAATGCTGAAATTATCCACAACCCAGGAGGAGATTATTCTTAACAAAAAGCTACCAAGAAAGAAACAAATGGAACGGCTGAAAACTAGCCCAATCTTGTATCTGCCTTTCAAATTAAACAGGATACAGCATCACTATTCAAGCAAAAAGTGTCTGTGGAAAGATTCTGTTGTATGTTGCTGGACTGGGATATAAAAACAGCATCCTCTACTCAACAGTCCTAAAAATTAAATAAGAGATTTTGTATAATAAATGCTTCGTAATTATAAGATAGTACCTAAAGGTCAGGGTGCTATCAATTACTGCTATGGAGCTGGAACTAGAGTTGGGTCAAGAAAGACACTCTTCTCATCTCATCTCCCAACTATCAGAAATTGAATTAGTTATGTAAAGGCAACAGCATGGTCTTTGGGGTCAGATGAACTTGGGTAGTAACAGCCCCATTAGTTACAGGAGGCGTGGTCTTCAGCAACTCATAAAGTCTCTGAGCTTCAGTATCCTCATGTGAAAATATAGGCCATTATAATATCAACTTATTATAAATATTTAATGAGATTATACGGTAATAACCTAAGTCAAAATGACAGACAAAACTAATATTCACTAAACGTGTATTATGTGGGGATGTTTTAAGAGAGATACCAGAGAGAGACGAGAGATGAGTTCATCTGCAGTGCCAAGTTAGGGATGAGAAAAATCCATGTTTATGTTGCAAATGTGGGGAATATTGGTTTTCTTTTAGATTGAAGTGAGTTAGTAGTTTTAATAAGCAAGGCTCCCCAATTTCTTAGACAAGGTATTACCCATATTGAGTAAATTGAGTGACCTTAGTAAGACCTGTCCTCCTGAACTTGCTCCCTCATTTGAGTTTGACGTTCCATTATTAGTCTTGTGAAGCTTTGCCCTCTCCTGGCAATGTTCTGAAACACACATTTATTCCATTAACAGGCCCAGCATTTCTTCCCTCCTTCATAGCTATCAGTTTCTTGTCTCCTTTGAGGAGCCGCACGTTCCCAACTCCTCACTGCTATAATCTAAATGTTTGTGGCCCCTCAAAATTTGTACCTTAAAACTCAATCCCCAGTGTAATGGTATTAAGATGTGAGCCTTATAGGAAGTAATTAGGTCATGAAAGCAGAGCCCTCATGAATAGAAATTGTGCCCTTACAAAAGAGGCTCAGGGGAGTGTATTTGCTCTTTCTACTATGTGAGAATGCAGGAGAAGGAGCCATCTATGAGGAATGGACCCTCACAGAACATCAAATCTGCTAGTGCCTTGATCTTGGACTTCCCAGCCTCAAAGACCATGAGCAATATATATCTGTTCTTTATAAGTTACCTAGTCTAAGACACTTTATTATAACTGCCTGGATAGATTAACACACTTGCCAGCCTGACCCAGGATGGGCAGGTCACTCTGGGATTTTAAAACCAGATGCTCAGAGACAGAAGCTCTCGGTCCTCTGGATTGCAGGCTATAAAAATGTGACCCCCTAGGGCTGCTATATATTGATTCCAGATAAATATGTATCTCACCTAGCTGCTGGAAGCTAGATTACAACTACTAGAAGAAAATATATTTGCAGAAAGAGAAAATAAAATCAACAAAGAGAAGTGTAAGGAAAAGCAAAGCTAAATGACAGGAAGCCCTGAAGGCACTGTATGGATCCTCACCCTCAGTCACACCTTAAGCTACCATCTTCTCCATCCCTCCCAGCTGAGGCGACCAGATAAATTATCTTTTTTGCTTAAACTATTTTGATTTAGGTTCTGTCATCTTGAATCAAGGGTCCTAATTATTATAGATTTAATCCAAAGCAAATACAGTTATCATTTAACTCAAAGAAAAATACTAAAATTTTGTATTGGAAAAACATGACAGACAGTTGCAGAATGAAAATGCTTAAAAATTACTGGTTTAGAACACAGTTCTACATTCACGTATCTTCCAAGTTCCCTCTGAGATTTCATGGTGATGCTTTATCCTTTGTCTCTCTATCCCTAAGGAGTTGTGACTGCCTGGAAAGAACTTTCTCTTTACCGCAGTTGGCCCTTGAAAAAATCATTTGCTGGAGTCATAGTGCGGAAAGCACTCTTGGGTGTTCAGAGAAACTGTGGCTAAAGAGTTCTTGCTGCCATATTGTTAAAAATGCCTCAAGAAAAAAGGAATAGGAGGCTAAAGGGGAGGATACCTGAAGCCAACTAAGGTTGGTGAATCTAAAAGAAACAATCACTCAAACTCAAGTAAGCCAGACTGGAGCACAGAAATAGGAAAAATAAGATATCAGAACAGTCTTAGGTCTACCAGTGCCAGGACAGCTGGTTCCAAGGAGAAATCTGCCTTCAGGCTCTCCAAATATTGATTGAACAGAGTGTTTGATGGCTTTGGAAATTTAAAAACAAATTATCTCTCATCCCAAAGAGTCAGAAACATGGCATATGCATACATGTAGGAGAAATTTATTCTGCCTCCTAGAGCACAATCAGCTTAATAAACTGTATGTCTATAAAACCTTTTGTTTCTTGAATGCATCTGTTGTTGTATCAATATTAACATCTTAAGAATCTACTAAGATTATCTTGTGTAGACTACTATTAGCTCTCCTTTATTACTTGCCATGTCCTCTACATCATACTAAGCACTTAGCATGCCACATCTCATTCCTATTTTACAGATGAGGAAACTAAGTCTCAGAACAGTTAAGTGACTTACCCTAGGTTAGTGCTACTCAAAATTCTCCTCTGTGAACTCTGCTATCAGTCAGGGAGTAAAAAATTCATATTAGAATGTAAATTAATATGCTGTTTCCTGCATTGAGAAAGTCTTTTCATGGAAACAAAAATCAGCTGAACTAATAGGATGCTTGGTAATGTAGCTGGTTTACATTCTGTTGCACGCTCCTTTTCTCCTCCTAGATGGGGAATACAGTTTGTGGACTAGCAGTGGTTTGTGAACCACAATTTTGTTTTGCCCAGTTCATACAACTGTGTGGAGAGAGGAGATGGGATTCAAATCCAAGCATATCTGGCTTCAAAGCTTCTCTTAAGACCACTATAACCCACTGCTTCCTAGCATTCAGTTGTACTACCAACCATTTACTCAGTTTCCAGACTACACAAGCTGGATTTCTCAAACCCCAGATTGCATGTACCCCAAAATGATTTATATTCCCTTTCAGGGTGAACA
>PVKP010036053.1:0-22766 GCA_004027715.1 Plecturocebus donacophilus | reverse complement strand
AACTTGCATAGGTGAATGCCTACAGCTTTACAATAGAAAAGGCATACTTGAAAGTCAGGTATGTTCAACATGGAGGTTTTATCTTCCCTTTTCATTGTTGCCACATGTGCAAATGTCATGGTGCTGGCCAGGTAGAGCCCCATCTACATAATAAAAGATTAGGATGGGATGGCCAGCCATCTCAGGCACTATATAATTGACACACGTGGTTCAACCAATCCTCTGGACCCTATGTAAATCAAATACTGACTCCTCAAGCTCATCTATAAAATCAACCACATCTTGCCCCAAACCCAGAAACCCACTTGGGCCCGCTTCCTCTGCATGAGGAAGCTGTCTTTTCTTTCTTTCATGTATTAAACTTTCCACTCTTAAACCCAAAAAAAAAAAAAAAAAAAAAAAAAAAACTAATTTATCATGTTTCACTGTTTTTATCTTTATATTATTTCTTTAAATAGCATTTTCCTGCTATTTATATGAGTTGTTTACTGTTTCACATTGTTATTGCATATTACTCTAATAAGTACTTAAAGGGAACTATCCAGATTTCATGCAATGTACAGTTTAATTCAAATTAACAAATTTTCTTTTCAGAAATTAAGATTGTCAGAGGATGTGCCTATGATGGTAGAGTTTACAATTTCAGTAATTTTTAATCATGTCCCTTCATATTGTTGAATATTGCTATTTGCTCTCATTTATGCTACATATTTTTTAACAAAATATATGGACAGCATATATTCTGGAAAATGCATTAATATGGGCAGTGTTTCCTTGTATTTTCTTTTTTTCTTTTATATCTGAAGCACTTGCAAATTTCTTATGTAAATATATTGAAAAAAAAAACAGAAATGAATAAAAGAAGCAGATGACAGTTACCCTGTTAGTTATTCTTAAATATAGAACCTTTGTTTTTTGGCAGAGGCAAGATGTCATATCTGTTCTTCTGACCTTCCACATTCCCTTGTCCATTTAGACAAATTTCTTGACACATATAAGTCTCAATATCTTCATCCGTGTAAAGAACATAATACTTCTGTCTTCTTAGGTTTGCTTGAGTCTAAAATGAATGATGCATATAAAATACATAACACAGAATAGATGCTGGACAAATTTAATTCTTCTCTTCCTTTCTCCTTTAGCTGAAACTAGTAATTAATGGTCTAAAGTGGATCTCTTAACTATAAATTTAATTAGAGATGCAATTACAAGGATATGTTGGATTCTAAATGAGAAATTGATGCTTAATGAAAGTGATTCTTACTGGAATGAATAGAAATGAATTGAAGATCAGAGACTTCAAAGTTGTAAATCTAATGTCAGCATATGGGTCCTTGCACAGACAAACTGCAGGACATCTAGAGAGTATGATGCAAAAAATTGATTAAAAATAGATTTTAGAAATGTTTTGAAGTAAAATTATTATAATTTTTACATGATAGAGAATAAAAGATTACTTTTTACATGATAGACAAGAAAAGATTACCTTTTCATTCTAAATTTGATTAAATGAAATAATAGAACTTAGAACAGCATTGGCAAAGTTATAATTGAGGATACTCAGACTGTCTCAAAAGTTACATTGGTTTTTAGAAGAGAAAGATATGGATTCATATTACCCAGTTAATATGAGTAGTATGAGTTAACTGAAGTGTTAATATAAGTAAACGGAAGAAGTGACACATATATCTACTTCAAACAGGTACAGTTGTGAGATCTACCATCTATTATGAAGTTCAGACAAAACAGTAGTACCTGGAATCATAATATATGTTTCAAAAGAAAACAAATATCTAAGACTATTACTATACATAATAAGAGGTGGGGCAGAATAAGTTAGGATGATAGAGGGATAAGTAGCTGATAGGTAGCTCCTCCACCCCCTAAAATGGATATTTTGTTTCAAAGTGACAGGTCAAGGCCAATCCTTGGTAAGGGCCAAAAAGAAGGCCAGCCTCTGCTAGTTAATCATTCTGAGCTGATCTAAATTGTCCTCCATGCTCCACTAATGCAGAGATAGGGCAGCAGCATGTTTTTTTTCATTGATAATTGCTGGCTGAGTTTGAATCACAAATTTGAGAAGAGAGGAGGAGAGGTAGGGAATACAGGTTTTTATTCACTGCATAAATGCTGCCTATTCAGCTGTAGCAAGCGGGAAGTTGCCATTGAGAGAGGAGAATCACAAGGTGCCTATTAAATTCAGTTTCTGCTCTTGATTCAGTCTTATTGCTTGGAAAGCAAAGCTTGGATTTAAATGATTTAGGATTCACAAGTCCAGACCAAGTTTCTTCTACTCAAGGAGCTGGGTCAGTTTGTGACCAGTCTAACTAAAAATTCATAAATACGATATTTAATGTGTTGTGTAAATTGAGAGTCGCTCTGGATTTTTAATCCCCATTTACTTTTCATTTGGCGACACTCTGCTGTTGCCAGCCTGAGAGGAATCTGACTAACACACAATCAGAAGCTCTAGATGTTTTTGCCTCTGAGAAATATTCAGTTTATTTTGGTTTCTCCATTCATCATTTCATGCTTCCCTTGATTGAAACTGGACTTGAACAGAACTCTCCTGAGTTACCTCAGAACAGAAAATCTTAGTCTAGTCACTCTTTATTAATGCAGACAGTAATACATAATGAAATGCCATTAATTCACAGATGCATTATTGGTTTCTAATTTGAGGCATCACATATAATTATCAGTATATTAGTTACTGAGACTCATAGCCTGGTGACTGTGGGGAAAATGTGCCTAATTCTACTACCTGAACTGTCAGAAAATAGAATGATGTCTATTTCTTATGAGGGCAACTAGGAAATCTCTGAAGCCTTCACATCGTTATAAATTTATGGCTCAGTCCATAAAGAGAGCCCCAGAAAATCAGTTCTGCTGCTTGTTATTTCTCCGCAGCTCTCATCTCAGACTGTGCTTGCAAAGAGCTTCATCTTAGAAAAAGCACTTTATTTCAGTGCAACAGTTAGAGGCTATTATCTTTTTGGATACCGGGGTAAAGGGCATCAAAACATGGCAGCCGTATTTCTAAAGCCCTGACTTCAGGAAGTTTAAAGCAGTTCAATGTTTGATCAACCTTTTGGGGGACATGCTTCTTATTCATGGCATGAATTCCTAACCTCTGACTCTGTTTGCTTAGCTAATATGAAGCATTTGCACCCCAGAGCAATCCTGCTTCTGCTCACATCTATTGTTCAAGACTAGGTTCAGAAAGTGCTTTTCCATTCTGGGAAACAGGAACAGGCATACTGAAGCTTCAATCATATATTCACAAAGACTGGCCTTTCTGCAAGGAAGTAGAAATGTTTGTAGAAAACATTGTCTATCTTGGCTTTGAGGCACCCACAGTCAGCAGGGAAGTGTGAGGATGTCAGGTAAACATAATCAAGCCATTTGTGGGAAATATGAGAGGAGAAAAAGGGAGAGTAATGAAGCCTGGATGCAGCCAGGCTGTTTCCCAGTCTATTTAGCTAGATTGTCTTTCTCTAATTGTTTTTCTCCCAGGAGCTTAAAAAAGAGAGACAATTTCAATATTATAAAGCTAAGCTTTATTATTAGCTACTTCAATTCTTTCACAAAGAAATATGTACAGTATTATGGGAGCAACCAGTAAAAACTCTAATTAAGGATTTGTCAATAATTCCAGGATAGACTCTTGTTTTGGAGATTTCTATTTCTAAAGTTAAATATTTGCTTTAGGGTAAAATGACAGAAATATTCTCATTCAAAGAGCATTTTCCTTTGCTCGACATTTTTTTTTTAATCTTCAAAAAAAGTGATCTTTGTCAGTGTTTTTCTGAAGACTTTCATTCATATGTTACATGAATGTTAATAGTGTGAAAATACAAAATTAAGATTCAAATTAGCCATTGAGAATAGAATTATAAACAGTAGTAATCATCCCAATTCAAAACTATTTTTCTACCATAGTGAATCTTGCTGAATATCAATCATCTATAAAAATGAGAAATAAGAATGGGTAAATTAGGTATCTAATATATTCCTAAACCTCATGTGAATTAATATTTTTCCTCTTTTCTTCTCAGTGGCACTTTCCAACAATCAATCAAACCAATAAATAAAATTGCACAACAATGCCACTGTTTTCATCACTTTCAGAGATATACATACATTATTAAGCAGGAAAATGGTCATATAAGCAATAAAAAAGAAAGATAGTTCAACAATAATCAAGAATGAGACTTGTGAATCATGGATAAACATTGAAGAAATTCATGGATCCCTCATATTATTCAACAGGTTTAATGTATGTGCATGCATGTGTATGAATATGCCTTATATAGGAATATGCATACTATGTATATACTACGTATATGTGCTTATTTTTTCTGACAAAATCAGTTTAAATGTCAACTAATTTAAATAATTCCATTTATTAATTTGTGAACAATTAATATATGACTGTACTATAGTAGAATTACCGAAGCTCATCTTAGTATCTTCTATTGAAGTATCTAGAACCTTTAGGAAATTTTAATATAGCCTGAAATGTTCTTTCAAATATATACTTCATAGCTAAATATTCATCATTTTATGCATGGAAGAAAATGGTGAGGATAAGAACGTATAACTTAATATATTAAGCAAAGCACTAGTGCACAAGAAGCCTTGACTATAAACAGTCATAAAAATTGTAGTGAATGAAAAAAAAATGGGTGATAGAAGAAACGTATGTCTTTGTCCCAACAATGTGACCTTGGGCAACTCATGGACTTTTCAGTTCTCTGTCTTCATGTGTAAAATGAGGCTGCTTATGACTCTGGCAATGTATTATTGCATGATTTCTTTTTATCAGTGAATATGGGTATTAATTTTTGTCCTATTAAATTTTGGGTTAACAGAATTTCAAAGACAAGATTAATTTTAGTTAAATTTCCTTA
This sequence comes from Plecturocebus donacophilus, assembly GCA_004027715.1. NCBI lineage: Eukaryota > Metazoa > Chordata > Mammalia > Primates > Pitheciidae > Plecturocebus > Plecturocebus donacophilus. Next base: position 17,853 of record PVKP010036053.1, on the reverse strand, counting down.
GAAATATTTAGGAAATTTTAATTATTTTTATTGTAAATTCTAATGAAGTTTGGCATTTGTATTTAATTTTTGTTTTATTATTTTCTTCCCCCATGACCACAAGAAAGCAAAACATCAGAAACCTTTTCTCTTTTTTTCTGCTAAGATAATTGGCAATCTTTAAGTGGCTATGAATATTAGAGAAATTTAGACACAAAGACATACTAGATCTGGAAGACCTGCCGGTTAGTCCTTAAAAAGGTTAATACTGAAGCAGAATCAGGATATATTGGAAAGTCAGTGGAGTGGTATTGGATGACATTACGGCAAGAGAAAAAAAGATGAATGAATAGAAGCATTAAATAAAGCTGTGTGACTGTGGGCAAATACTTAATCTTTCTATTTTCTAAAATGGGGACAATAACAAAATCTAACAGTGTTGGCATGAGAATAAAAATTATAAATATATAATTCTTAGCTACTATTTTTTAATTATTTTAATTAATATTCTCATAGACTAAACTTGGTTATGACATTTATAAGATTACTTCTAAAAAGAGTCAACTCACAAATGATTATTTTGTAATAATGAAAAGTATTGAAAAAACAGACTTTGCAAGTACATACTCAAAGAGAACTAAAAAAAAAATTGGTTCTACTGGGAGCATCTTTGGATTAAGGGTGTGCTATCTGTTCTTCTCTCCTCACCTCATAATGTTACATGTTAGGAAACTACTTCAGTAAGTATATTAGTTAATGCATATTTGCTTTATTTGCTTTATAACCTCATCACTTCCTTAGTTATGCAGTGATAAATCAGATGAGATGCTTAATGTGTGCATTCCAAAGCACATAACAATATGACAAAAATATTTTTTTCTGAGCAAAGCATCATCTTAACACTGATTTAAAACAGTTTTTCCATTCGGTAGAGTGGCATTTTGAATGCTTCTTTGTTCATAATTTTATTCCAGTCTAGATATGAATTTTAAGATTTTCCAACATTTATGAAAACACAGGGAGTACTGTAGCCTATCAGATCAATGATCTTAGCATTGTGAGTTATTTTAGCTCCAACATACAGCCTCTATTCAGCATTATTCTAACACTCTCAAAGTAGGAGCCATAAATAGCACATTAAAATTTTATCTAATGTTGATTTTACTTTTAAGAATATATTTCAAGCAGTTTAGATATTTATGGTAGTTTGTACTTTATTGAATTTATTTAATACATTTAATCAGTTGGCAGAAAATGTGTATTATTCTCTGGGGTTTTCATGAAGAGTAGTCCTTATTGTCATCATCATTATTGTATTCTTTTGTTAAGACACTCTTCTTTATCTTTTTCTTTCTGTTGTTAAATCAAAGAACACAATATTTTGTTTCCTTTAACCTCAGATTTGTCTCCTTTGTGCATTTTTCTCCTACAGCTCCCTTTCATCTTTTTTAATTCTGTGTCTGACAGGATATGTACCTAAGCTATATATCTATAAAATATATAGCATATATTATAATAAAATATGTAAATACATATTTATACATGCCAAATCACTCACTTAAACATACATAATGTGCTTAAGCATTCAGCTATTTTACATTCTTATCACTCAACACCTTGATGTCTACAAGTTTGCTAAATTATCTGTTGCTGCATAACTAATAACCCCAAAATTAAGCAGCCTGAAACAAAAAATATTAAGTATTTCACACAGTTTTTAAGGTCAGAATTCTAGCAGCAGCTTAGCTCTGTAGTTCTGGCCCCAAGTCTCTCTTAGGTCAGTCAATCTGTTAACCTATGCTGCATTTTTCTAAAGGCTTGGGTAGAGTTGGAAAATCCACTTCTCAGTCTATTCACATGGCTGTTGAGGGGAGATTTCAGGTCCACACCACGTGGACTGTTCATAGGCTTGTGCACCACATGGCTTACTTTCATAGAGCGATTAAAGCAAGCGAGACAGTGACCATGATGAAAGCCATGGCATCTTTAGAATGTAATCTTGGAAGCCACATACCATCCTATCTGCTGTATTTTCTTGGGCCTATGGAGAACTTAAGTGGAAATGAACTACATAAGAATGTAAGCAGAGGACAATTCAAGGTGATCAGGAAGACTGCTACAACCAGCATTAAAGCTAAATATTTGGATAACAACTGGATTTCCGTTAATATTTTCTGCCTCACAGTAATAAAGCTTTTGATTTAGGAGTCTATGTGTAAGTTTTATTGAGATATAATTTGCATAAAATGTATTCTTTTAAAGTTCATAATTCGGTGTGTTTTATGTTCTTGGTGTATTCACAAAGTCATGCAGACATTACCACTACCTAATTTCAGACAACATCATTACTTGAAAAGAAACTCTATGACAATTATCAGTCACTTACTGTCCTCTCTTTCCTACAGTCCCTGACAGTTAGTATTCTATATTCTGTACCTATGTATATGCTAACCCCAGGCAATTAATATAAATTGAATTATATAATATGTGGCTTCTTGAATTGGTATCTTTCATTTAGCATAATGATTTCAAGGTTTATTTATGTTGTAGCATATATAAGCACTTAATTCCTTTTTATGGCTGAATAATATTTCATTGCAAGGATATAGTACATTTTGTTTATCCATTCTTTAGGTGGCAGTCATTTGAACTATTTCTACTCTGTTAATAGTATGGATAGCACTGCTAAGAACATATGTGTTAAGTTTATATATAGGTCTATATTTTTATTCCTTGAGGCATATACTTAGGAGCAGATTTTTTTGTGTCATTCCCCTGGTTTTGATATCCTCTCCCTCTACCTGATCTTAAGAGAGTCGAAATATTTACTATTTTGAGGAACTGACAAAATATTTTCCAAAACTGCTGCACAATTTTACATTTTCACAAACAATGAATGAGTTTCAATTTCTCCACACTTTCACCAACACTTGTTCTTATATTTTTTATTTTAGCCATTCCAGATGATCCATCCCAGTGGGCATAAATTGATATCTCATTGTGGTTTTGATCTGCATTTCACCTTACAGCATCAGATTGGCATTATATTCAATGTATATTTATTGTTTTAAATTAAATGTGTTTAATACGAGAAAAAAACTGTTATCATTAGTCTTGAGTTATAAGCCAAAATCAGAGTTGAACTCATCAGGTTCCAGTAGATTTCATAATAACAGGATTCCACAGATAGATTCCTGTGTTGTTGTCCTGTCATGTTGATTCCTGTCACGGTGCTACAAGACAGGGGTGGTAGTTTCAGATTTAAATAAGCCAAGCGGAAACACTGGAGAAGGAGAATAGTCAGAAAGAATGGGAAGATCCTCTTAGGATCAAGTAGAGGGAGAAAGTTTCATTATTGAGAAAATAGGACTGTGATTGCTAAACGTGTAGCAGTCTTTGGCAGCCACGGAGGTACATTTAGATCTACCCTCACAAAACAACTAGATTGTTAGGTGTTCAGCTGTGAGGATTTCAATGAGCTGACACTCTCTAGTACCAGTGCCTTCAGGATGTAACATGACATTTGCCTAAAGCAATGTGCTTCCCATTCTTTGCAGATAGACCTTTGCCAATGGCTGAGCATGGTAAAGATACAAAGCCTGTCCATTTTTCCTCATATAAGACTCCTCTTCTAGCAATCTTTGTGCTTGAGCTTCTGGTTAGGCTTGCTGGGACTTTTTCAGAGCTGCAGTGCAGTGCAACCTGAGACTTTCTACATAACCTTCCATCATTACCCTTTTATTTCTCCAGTGTCAGACTTGTAGCACTGTCTGAGAATTTCACCACCTACTCCTGCTACAACTGTTCACCTTTATCTCTCACCAGTTTTCCTCCAATAAATTTCTTACAGTTCTAACTCTGTCTTGACATGTGTGCTAACTGGAGGACCCAACACATACAAGAGTTGTCAGTTCTTTGATTTGAAGCCCTCTAAAAATGTGCTGTTTCTCCTGTGTGGACAAGGGAAGTAGGGCTTTATAGTTACTTAAGAGTATGAGCACATGATAGATAGCATGCTTGAGATTCTGCAGAATGCTTATATTTCTAACACCACCGTATAATTTTAAACCATTTTAAAAACTTTTATGTAAATGTTCTTAAATGTACTATACCCCCCAAACAACAAAAAAAGTAGACTTTTCTTAAAGGTTCTGAGTGTCCTTTATATTTTGTATTGATAACTAATAATACAAACTATATATCTATAGGTTACTAAGAGTTGTGAAGCCCTTTTCTCACAGTATCAATGTTTGTGACTGCTGATGTCACCTTTTTCACATTTTTTAGGTATGCATTTCTGTTCTGATCCTTCATGTCTAAATGGAAAAAAACAAAAACAAACAAAAAACCATGTGTGTCTGCAGCTATCACAAGTCCAAACATTCAATAATTAATTTCTGTTGTTATTTCCATCTTCAACTCATGAACTAGTTTTGACTGTTGATTTCATTCACATTAACTCCTTCCTCTTTAAGTGTATTAAGATTGCTATGATAAAAAGATAATACATTAACACAAAAATATATGTGTTTGCTAAGTTAATGATAGATGGATCCAGAAGCAGTGGAGTGAAGTAGTAGCAAAAATAACATAGGTTTTGGAATTTCTTAAAATCTTATTATCTATGTGTCATTAGTAAGGCAAGGCATTTTACTATTCTAAACATCTTCTTTGGCATCTGACATATTAGTAACACTACAGGTACTCCATAAGGCTGCTGTACAGATTAAACAATATAAATGCTCACAAAATTTTCAGTATGTAGCACAACCTTTGGCACATAAATATTCGTCCTCTTTAACTTCCTTAACAAACAGGCATATTCTTTGGAAGTTAACCAGGGTTTTATTAAACTGATATTTTGTAGCCAACTGTGCTATAGAAGTTTGCCTGCAGATTATGGCTATGTGTGATTCATAAGACAGGTCAAAAGAAAAACTTTTGTTGAGAACACATGGACACAGAGAGGGGAATAGTACACACCAAGGCCTTTTGAGGGGTGTGAGATGTGGGGAGGAAACTTAGAGGATGGGTCAATAGGTGCAGCAAACCATGAAAAAACTTTAGATAAAATAAATATAACAGAGTTTACTTTAACAAAGAACAATTAACGAATCAGAAGCTCAAAGACAGAGAAGAGGTTCAGAAAGCTCTCCTGCAGCAGCATGGGCAGTGATACAATAAATGTGATACATCACATCTATGGAATGAAGGGTGAAAACTATGTGATCATCTGAATAGATCCAGAAAAATAATTTGGTAGCATTCAACATTCCTTTGTGATTAAAAATTCTAAACAAATTATGAATAGAAAGAACATACCTCAATGCAATAAAGGCCATATATGACAAATCCATAGCTAATATTATACTGAATAGAAAAAAACTGAAAGCCTTTACTCTAAGAATTGGAACAAGGTGAGGAAGCCCATTTTCACCATTCCTATTCCACTTAAGACTGGAGATCCTAGCCAGAGCAATTAGGCAAGAGAGAAAATAAACGGCGTTCAAATTGGAAAAGAGAAAGTCAAATTGTCCCTTTGTTTTTTTTTTTTTTGGCTGCCAATATTATCTTATTATACATAGGAAAACCTAAAGGCTCTGCCAAAAAAAAAAAAAAAAAAAAAAAACTTAGAGCTGAAAAACAAATTCAGTAAAGTTGTAAGATCCAAAATCAACATACAAAAATCAGTCATGTTTATATATACCAATAAAGAACTAGTTGAAAACAAAATAAAGAAAGCAGTTCCATTTATAATAGCTATAAAAATAATAAATTTAAGCAAGGAGGTTAATATGTCTACAAGATAAATAACAAAACACTGATAAAAGAAATTGATGAGGACACAAACAAATAGAAAGACATCTTATGCCCATAGGTTTAATGAATTAATATTCTTAGGATAATCAAACTACCCAAAGCAATCTACAGGGTCAATAAAATCCTTATCAAAATATCATTGATATTCTTCACATAAATGGGAAAAAAATCCTAAAATTTGTATCAAACCACAAAGAAACAAATAGCCAAAGCAATATGAAGCAAAAGGAACAAAGCTGAAAGCCTTACATGACGTGTCTTTGGAATATACTACACAGCTGTAGTAACCCAAACAGCAAGGTATTGGTTTAAAAAACAAAACCAAAAAAAAAAAAAGCAAACAAAAAAAACAACAAAATGAGATATGAATACACATGTTGCTATGATTGTTCAGAGGAGGGAAGAATATGAAGGAGGATGGTAGAAAAGAAGGTGATGTTTAATAGTTGACTTGAGTCTTAAAGGATGGCTAAAACTTCTCCAGTTGGATAGGGAGGAAGGAAGGAAGAATGAAAAAGAAAAGGAGAAAGGAAAACATGAACAAGGCATGGTGGCATGGTTGGATTTTGGGAATTGGAAATACACTGGTGAGAACAGAGGAGGAAGACCGAGGGGCTGGAGAGTCAGAAAGAGAGACCTCATCTTGAAGAGCCTTGAACAACACATTTGAGTTTGAACTTTTCTTAGAAATGGTAATAAGCCATCAAAGGAGTATAAACCAGACAGTAACTGGGTTTATACAAAAGAATGCAGAATTCAATAAAACCATCATTCTGTGAAAAAAAAAAAACTACCATATAGACCAATGAAAAAAATAGAGAACTTAGAAATAAATTCACACATTTACAGCAAACTGATTTTTGACAAAGTTACCCAGAACATACTTTGGGGAAAAAATAGTCTCTTCAATAAATTATGCTGGGGAAACTGGATATATGTGTTCCAAAGAATGAAACTAGACTCCTATGTGTCAGCATATGTAAAAATCGGTTCCATATTAATTAAAGACTTAAACATAAGACTGAAAACTCTAAAACTACTATAAGAAAACATAGGAAAAATGCTTCAAGACATGGGTCTAGGTAAAAATTTTACGGTTAAGACTGCAAAAGCACAGCCAACAAAAAAAAAATAGACAGATGAGACTATATTAAATTGAAGAGCTTGTGCACAGCAAAATAAACATCCAACACTGTGAATAGACACACTTTATAAAGGGAGACAGTATTTGTAAACTTATCAGACAAGGGACTAATATCCAGAATATATAAGGAACTCAAACTCAACAGCAAAAAATAATAATAACAACAATCCAATTAGATTGGAGGTAAAGGGTCTGTATAGACATTTCTCAAAATAAAAAAGGCATATGACCAAGATGTGTATTTCAAAATGTTCAATATCATTAATCATCAGGAAAATGCAAATCAAAACCACAATAAAGTATCATCTCACTCTGGTTAGAATAACTATTATTTTAAAAACAAAAACAAAAAATGACAAATGCTGGCAAAAATGTGGTGATCAAAGAACATTTATATACTCTTGGTGGGAATGTAAGTTAGTACAGCCATTATGGAAAATAATGTAGAGATTTCTCAAAAAAATCAAAAATAGAGCTACTGCACAAGTCATACACCCACATACATAAACACAAGTCTACAATCCTACCACTGGGTATTGATCCAAAGGAAAAGAAATCAATATGTCAAAGGGATATCTGCACTCCCATGTTCATTGTCGCACTCTTCACAACAGCTAAGATATGGAATCAACCTAAATGTCTATCAAGAGATGAATGGATATAGAAGATACGGCATATATACACAATGGAATACTATTCAGCCATAAAAAGATCAAAGTGAATTCACAGCAAAATGTATTGATCCAAAGGAAAAGAAATCAATATGTCAAAGGGATATCTGCACTCCCATGTTCATTGTCACACTCTTCACAACAGCTAAGATATGGAATCAACCTAAATGTCTATCAAGAGATGAATGGATATAGAAGATACGGCATATATACACAATGGAATACTATTCAGCCATAAAAAGATCAAAGTGAATTCACAGCAAAATGTTATCCACAGCAAAACGAATGGGTCCAGAGGACTTTATGTTAAGTTAAATAAGTCTGGCACAATAAGATAAGTACTGCATGTTCTTATCCACATGTGGAAGCCAAAAAAATTGAGTTCATGAAAGTATAAACTAGAATTGTGGCTATTAGAGGCTTGGAAGGGTCAAAGTGGGGAGAGGATTGGGAGAAGTTGGTTAATGGATACAAAATTAAAGCTACATAGAAGGAATGACTTCTGGTGTTCTGCAGCACTGTAGAGTGAATATGGTTAACTGTAACTTGTTGCATAATCTCAAAAGCCTATAAGAGGATTTTGAATGTTCACAAAACAAAGAAAGTATAAATGTTTGAGGTGATGGATATTCTAATTACCCTGATTTGAACATTACACATTGTATACCTGTATTGAAGTATCACTCTATATTCCATAAATATGTACATTTATTTCATGTCAACTAGAAATAAAAGGGAAAAATTTTTAAAGGACAAAAAAAAAACTAAAAAAAAGATACTTCTGCAAGTAGTTTCATAAGTCGCATTAATCGGATTAAAATTTTATACAGACCAGAGAGATGTTGATATACTTCCAAATCTTTTAAAAGAGAAAATAAGGAAATGATGATATTCAGCTGAATATAGAATTTCATTTATTTTTAATAAAAGCTATCCACAGAAACAATGTATTGTTTGCAGAGAAGCACTAGCACAAAGCATGTTGAAGCTCTCTAGCTTTTTTTGTCAGTTAAAAAATAAAACACATACACATTCATACACACACATACATAAACACATAACTAGACAGATAATTTAAATGAAATGCACAAATTCCAGTAATCTAATTATTAAGGTACATTTGCTTCTCTTTAATGTTATAATGCTAGTATATAGATTTATTATGTTTTAAATTGACTTTTGTTATAAAATATTGTAAACATACAGTAAGGAGAATTTAAGATAATGAGTACCTGTATGACAATAGTCAGACTAAATTGGTATATATGTATTATGTGTGTCATGTATTTTTAACCAACGAAAAACTATATGAGCAAAGATACCTCCAGCTCTCTAACTACTTGTCTTATCTCTTCCCTTAGAAATAACAGTTTTCATAAGTTTGCTAACATTATTTTCATGGATATGTTTATACTTGTGCATTCATACATAATATATAATATAATTTTGGTGGCTTTTTATTTTGTATGCATGAAACTATTTTCACATGTAGCTGTAACTCATTAACTCCAGTACAGTACATTGACTTAATATCACTCCATGTATTTATCCCTTTTCTTATTAATGAATATATAAAGTGTTTCCAAGTATCCCTAATTACAAACTGTACAGCAATCAATACTTACATATTTCTTTCCTTGAGCACATGCCTGAGAGCTCTTTAAGATAAACCTAGCAGTGGAATTGCTATGTAGCATGGTATATTGCACAGTTTTGTCAGTTTAGATATTCACCAGTAACATATGTGTTACCTGATTCACACACCTTCATTTCATATTGTCACTCTTTCAGTTTTTTTCAATTTGATGTATATGAAGTATTATCTCCCTTTAATTTGCATTTCCATGATTGTAAACTACTATATTGAGATGGATCATCTTTTTATATTTTCATTATTATTCAGATTTTTTATTGGAGTTTGTCTTAAGATTTATTGACTTGAACTCACTCTTCTATATTAAAATACTCATCTAAGTCACTGGTCCAAAATTGAGAGCTTGAGATAGAAATACATGAGCAACTGCAATTTAAACCCATGCATCCTGCAATTAAACACCTTGCTTACCATTTGTTCATATTTAATAAATGATATTGCCCACTGTATTAAAATAAATTTTGCATGTCAATCATTAATATTATAATAAACTTAATTTTATCATGCCATAAAAAAATAACTGAATTATTTTAAAATTTCTTAAGTAGATTCCAAAACTATACATTAAAGCAAAAAGTGTTTACATATCAAAGTATGAGAAATAGTTACCTAAAATATCATCAAAGGAAAAAAAGTACTTGGCTTTACTTTTCTAATTATTCCCATGACCTTTTCTGCTCTATTAAAAAGAAAAAAGAAATTGGCAAGTGTTATTTAACTCTTGTTGAGACTTCTCCCTGGAGTTTAGAAAAATGGTGATCACATCATGTTTATTTTTCTCTTTTTCTCTTGTACTTTGATTTTTTTATTTTGTAATAACACATTAAAATAAATCACAAAGTACAGTCCAATATATTTCATTTTGCTTCTGTTGCTTCTGAATGATCTCTGTTTAGATTCCTCCTCACTACATTGCTTCATGTATTTTACCCTGTATATCTGATGTCTCTTCTGATGGCTAATTTTTTCAGGCTTGTTTATAGTTACCAATTATACATACAAACAGACATTGTTTGAAGAGTTAAAAAGTACAGCTCTCTCCATGGGGGCAAAAATGAATGTGCTTAGAAATAGGTTTCATTTTAATTATAAAATCATCAATATTGATGAGCCAGCAGGCTCTTTTTATGATTCTAAAGCCAACATTGTGTTTGCTATTCGTTTTATTGAACAACTGCATGACGATGCCACTGACGAAAGAGGATGTAGAATTCAGAGCTGCTATAAAATTTGCTTAAAAATTGAAAAAGGCGGAAAGCTGGATATGTGCAATGGTTTTTAGTCATGAGAGAATTGATAACTAATAATAGTGTTAAAATATTATCAGTAACATACCTCTTGCAGGATTAAAACATAAATAAGGATTGGTAGACTCAATACACTTACTGGAAAGTGAAGGTTGCCTATAAGCCATTATAACACATTGCCCCTGAAGTTACATAAGTAGAATTTCAGTCCCAGTGGAAGAAAATATAAACCTGAGCTGTGAGCTGAAGGTTATTTCTTTAGATACACATGCGCACGCATGCACACACACACACACACACACACACACAAATTTATATATACATTTTTTTCCATAAAAGGGAAGTTCAGTTGGATGCCATCACTGAGGCTCTGAGATGTAGAAGACTTGCTAGTTCAAAACTCAGTGCTAGAAAAGGATATAAATTTACATGGGAAATGCTACAAGTTGATTACATGATTCTGAAAGCTTTCACCTCCATTGAGGGTATTTAGGGATAAGAATTTTGAGAAACAGGGTTTCTCTAGAGACAGCTGGGCTATGCTATGAATATTCGTCCCTAATCTCAGGAATACAGTTGTCTGCTCTTTCCCTCAGTCTAAAGAGCAAGATTTCAATGAGATCTTTGAGTTTGGGATCTATTTCTGAAGCATGGTGGATGCAATGACCCAGGGCTGATGGCAGAAGTAAAGGAGAGGAGACCACGTTGCTTGGCAAGTCCTTCTGAGTTTGTTGTACCTGTGGGTATTTCTCATGATTTAAGTTGTACTCAAAGGGCTCAAGAGTGAAACGAAGAGAGTAAAGAAAGAGAAAAATGATGAGGAAAGAAGAAAGAGGGAGTAAAAAGGGGGGTGGAGAGAGAGAGAGAGAGAGAGAGAGAGAGCATGAGACTGTCTAAGATTTTGTCCAATAAGTTTGCCATTTGGAATCTGAATAAGCCTCTTCAGAGACAAAGTGAAGTTTTCTTGGGATTTCTATTTGCATCAGAAGAAGTAAATTTTGAACTATGTGATGGCCCCCCACTGTATCACCTTAGTAAAACTGAATGTACATTTCCTAGAATTCCCTTTTCCCTATAGTATCAGGCTATGTTGGCGACAGGAGGAATCTCAAAAGCATTGGGAAGGCAGAAGTAAAGCTAACCATTGAGCTGAAGGTCAGTAAAGAGATCAGGCATTTTATACCCATAGTTGCTGGTTTTCTGGCTCACCTACTTAGCATGATGCCATACCTGAACCCATAACTCCACATTCCTTTAGATATTCTTTAGCTACTCCAAGTTCTTGGCCAAGTGTATGTGTGTGCAGCTCATGAGCAGAGTGCCATTTTTTCAACTGCAGTTTTGAACAGCAACCAAGCTGGAGGCAATGAGACTCTGATTTGGGTCATTTTATTAGGCCATTCCCACATTACTATAGAGAAATATCTGAAACTGTGTAATTTGTAAGAAAAGAAGTTTTATTGACTCACAGTTCTGCAGGCTGTACAGGAAGCACAGTGGCATCTGCTTCTGTGGAGATCTAAGGAAGCTTCCAATCATGGTAGAAGGCAAAAAGGGAGCAGGCACATTACATGATGAAAGCAGGAGCAAGAGAGAGAGGCAAGAGGTGCCATACATTTTTAAACAACCAAATTTCACTAGAACTCACTCACTAATACCTAGAGGGTGGTATTAAACCATTCAGAAGAAGCCACCCCCATGATCAATCACCTCCCATAGGCCGCATATCCAACATTGGGGATTACATTTCAACATGACATTTCTGTGGGGACACATGTACAAACTATATCAGGCATAGTTTGTCCTAAAGGTCCTAATTTATCCATGCTAGTCCAGTGGGTCTCTGCTTCCATCTGTATCCAGATTTCCTTTTTGACTGCCAGTCTGGCTGACCTATACTATCTACAGGTTCCTCATCAGATGCAGAGCAACTGACTGCTCTATTAGCTCCTCTAATTGTGAGATGCCTATCATGAATCTTTATTCTATATCTCCTTTAGTAGTTTTGCTTCTCTAATCAAACTCACACCCATATAAGTTATAAAAGGAAGAGAGTGCATCACTAAAAATTAAGAGACCCTCAACGAAGAAGGGAGAGATTAAGGGAAATCCCCAAAGAAACCGTAAAAGCTCCCTCCCCTCAGGAAGGAGTCAACTTTCTCCTTTAGCCAAGCCCAGAAAACAGTTTGATTGGCACAGTCTGTGACCACAGGAATCCGGGCTTCACACCGACAACAAAGCCTGACTGGAGAAAAAGGAGTAACTGTCATTTTGCCTGAAATTAGGTATTTTGAGTTTTAATTTACAGGTGTGGGCATCCATTGCACAGAAATAAGACTGATTTGTGACTTAAGGTGAAAACAACTTGAATTAGATGAGAGGAAGCAGAAAAAGCTATGGGCTGCCTAAATTTTTATACCAGCTACAGGTGAAAAATGTGACCCACTAACAAAGTTAAATGTGCAGGATGGTAAGACATAAATGTGATTCCAATTGCATACACTACTTATGTTTATTCACTACATTCATTGCACCACAATTTTTGCTTTATTTCCCAGATACATTTAATTACTTCGCTGTTCACCTGTTGAACTTCCTCTTTTCCAGTATTTTGTTTTACTTTTGTGTTTTCTGCTTTGCACTGACATCACCTATTTGTAAATGTCTCTTTAAGCAATTCAGATTCAAAATTCAGCACCTGTTTCATTTTTGTTCAATGACAAGACAAGCAAAGTTGCAGCATCAAGGAAAAATTACTAGTCGAAAGGTTTGAAATTGTTTACCCCTAGAATGAGAGGGAAATAACCACAATCCTTTTTGGAAAGCGGCAGGGTATAAGGCTGTTTAGAAAAAGACACCTGTTTGCAATTTAGCTACTGCAGGTCCATGAAAATTATGCTTATGCAATATTACTGAGGACATTTAGAGAACACAGCCTGATAGAGCATGAGATTTCCTAGTGAAGGCTAAATCCCAAGGGAAAATGGGCTAAGAAAATGCCTAAGTGTGAGTGTTATTTTTTTTATTCACAATAGACATTATGATCCAGAGCATCAACTAAAAGATAAAATGAGTAAGAATAGCAACAAATCCTTCATATGAATATAACACTAAAGGCACGCAAAACAACCTCATCTTTGGCCTGCTCATTTGCTATATGGACTGGTTAAGTCTGATGGGATTCCACTCCCACTTTTAGTGACTGGTTTACGGTGCCTAAATTTGCTCTTTCTTTCGAATAAATTATTTTGAAATAGAAATTAATTACAAAAGAAGGCACAAAAAATGTTGTGTGCAAGTAGAAAATAACTTTGAGAGGAATTAATGTTGGTTTTACTACTATCACTCACTCTGAGCAGCCTAATCCTGTCCTCTATGGCAGTAATAATGATAGAGGAATAATCTAAGCATGGCTGCTGTAGATACTCTAATGCAAGGCAAACTTGAAAAGTTACTGAAAGAATAAGGTTCTCTGACTCAGTAAGACCCAGTGAGCTGCCAGTGCTAATATTTGGCATAACATTGAAAGTACACTATTAAACAGATGAGGAAATCTAAAAATAAAGGGGAAAGTACTCATGTCCAGTAGCAGGTAAGAAAAGAGTAAGTTTAAGAGAAAATCAACAAGGGAAGATACACTTGGTGGGGGGAATCAAACAGAGAGTGAAACAGGCAGAATTTATAAACTATTCACAAAAAAATAAGTGGCTGTAAATTTTACAGTAGAGATTTAAACATTTTAACTTAATATTTAAATCTCCACTGTAATATTACAGTAGAGATTTATTCAGGAAAAGTTAAGCTTTGTGTAAAGGCAGCAATACCCATTCTCCACTCTTGTTACCCTGGCAACACAACTTCTTTCTGATAATAATGTCATTATAATAGCAAAAAATGAACAAAAATGATGTGAGAAGTGATTAGCGGGCAGGTCTCAATCCACCTTGGAAAATGTTCTGGGGAAGAATATGAAAGCCATTTGTTCCATAAAAGAGTGAAAGCATGAGGAAGCTCACTGAATTGAACAAGGACAAGTTGAATGGATTATCTTCAAATGTTTGCACTGACATACATGCCACACAGTTCTATGTTTGTATTGAGGCAAATGAAAATCCTGCCTGCCTTGCCATGTACTTGAGAGGGCCACACTTTGGTCTCTTTCCAGCTGTATCCCTGTGTGTGGGGTGAGGTGAGCTGTTCCTGGGTCAATTGAATATATGTAGCCAAAACCCATGCATCACCTTCCAGACCATGGTACAGGTTCTAGTGTCCTGGAATTCCCTATGTAAATCACTCCAAGTCTGTTTCCACGGCCTACAAGGGTCCTCTTTAGCATGGATTACACTGTTGTGGGTACTGCTAGTTCCAAGTGTTGGCTAGGGGGAGGTTGTTTGTGGAAACCAGACAGATTTAGAAGTCCAGGCTGCAGTGTTCAGCCCCACAGTGTGGGATTGAGCCAGGAATGAAGGGGAAATGGGACACTGTGTAGTCCCATTAAAGCACTGAATTCTTTATTTCTAGGTAATTATGAGAAGTGTCTGTTTCAAAATAAGAGATTAGATAGTATTTCACTCTGTTATTTCAAGTTTTATGTGATATTTAAATATTTTTGACATATGGAATATGAGCTAACATTTCTGCTATCATCCTGAACTTGCAGATGTTAAGGGCAGACATGATGCTGCATGTCATAAATAACTACATTTTAGTTTGTGTTGACTATTTATTATTTTCTAAGTGCTTTAAAGGTTACTATTCAAGGATGAATAGTAACCAACACACATTATAAATACTTCTCAAACATGATTTGAAATCTGTAAATATAGGGTTAAAATGATTCATCTTAATTTTATATATACATGAAATTGCCAAAGGCATTCTATACATGCTCTCATCTAAGACCAAATTAAAGAAAATAAAGAGCAGACCAGAAACCAAGGGAGAAGGTAACTGCAAAGTTAGCAACATGGACTTTTTATCTAGAAATAGAAATTCCATTTTACCCAGCAATCCCATTATTGGGCATATACCCAAAGGATTATAAATCATTCGTTTATAAAGACACATGCACAGGTATGTTCATTGCAGCACTGCTTACAATAGCAAAGACCTGGAACCAACACAAATGCCCATCAATGATAGACTGGACAAGGAAAATGTAGCACATATACACTGCAGAACACTATGCAGCCATAAAAAAAAAATGAGTTCATGTCCTGTGTAAGGACATGGATGAATCTAGAAACCAAAATTCTCAGCAAACTGACACAAAACCAGAAGATCAAATACCACATGTTCTCACTCATAGGTGGGTGTTGAACAATGAGAACACATGGACACAGGGAGGGGAGCATCACACACCGGGGTCTGTTGGGGAGTGCTAGGGGAGGGACAGCGGGAGGTGGGAAGGTTGGGGAGGGGTAACATGAAAAGAAGTGACAGATATAGGTGACAGGGGAATGGAGGCAGCAAACTACATTGCCATGTATGTACCTATACAACAATCCTGCATGATCTGCACATGTACCCCAGAACCTAAAGTACAATTAAAAAAAATTTATATAAAGTAATTTTTTTAAAAGAAAGAGTAAAGCACATGAGTTAGCATTGTGGATATAATTCAAGAAAGGAACAGACTTTTTTGTTTTTGTTGTTGTTGTTATTGAGACCCAGTCTCACTCTATCACCAGGCTGGAGTGCAGTGGCGTGATCTCAGCTCACCACAACCTCCGCCTACCAGGTTCAAGTGATTCTTCTGTCTCAGCCTCCCAACTTGCTGGGACTACAGACATATGCCACTACGCCCAGCTAATTTTTGTATTTTTAGTAGATACAGGGTTTCACCATGTTGGCCAGGATAGTAGGCTCGATCTCTTGACCTCGTGATCTGCCCGCTTCGGCCTCCCAAAGTGCTGGGATTACAGATGTGAGGCAATGCACCCAGCCAGACATTAAAAGTATATAATTTTCACACAACAGACTTACCATGTTGGTAACTTCCTTATTTTTTTTGACTAAATAGCTGCTCATACTTTCTAAATATTGTCCCTGCTGACGATGGATGTAAAAGCATTTTGAATTCTATTATATACATATAAACATTTTTATATATGTTAATTAACATATATAATTATAAAGCAAAAATACATATCTATTTATATATATTATACAGTGAAATGTAGTCTCTAAACATTGACCAAATTATGGCAAGTATTTAAGAAAATGCCTTTGTGATACATGTTGCAACATTAGTATTGATTTTAATAGATTATGTGGCAAATACTGTTAAGAAATGTCTAAGCAAGCTAGAAGATCAAACCTGTTTCTCCTCCACATTTGATTTTAGTATTTAACATAATCTTCTTTGCACAAGTTATTTGTGTATATGTGTAAGCTCTGACCTTTCAGAGTCAAGTTCCAAAGCATGGTGACATTCTCCAAAAATAATGTTGAGTAGCTGGTGACATACACTGTGCAGAAACCTGGAAATAAGCCATAAGCAAGAAGAGGAGGTCCCTGCTTCAATAGAGATAGCAATCTAATTGGAGAAAGGTAACAGAGGAACCCAGTGTATCAGTAAATATATATAATTTTACTAATTATAAGCATATTATATGAAAAGAAAATGGTCTAAAACAGCATTTCATTAAGCAGTGGTTCTTAAGCTTTAGTCTGCATTAGAGTCACTTCGAGGGACTGTGGAAAGACAGATTACCAACCCCTAACTCCATGATTTTACATATGTAATTACTTCTCAAGTAATGTTGATGCTACAGGTCCCAGACCAAACTTTGAGAAGCATTGTCATAAAAAAATCTCAACTGAATTGAGAGATGGCAATTCTTACATTTGTATCCAGCACTCAAAACTTCTTGACCCCAGCAAGTGCCAAATAAATATCTATTAATTTAAATTATGTGCTTCCTGTAACATATCCTACTTACCAAGGATTTCACGACAAACACAATCAACTGTGGCAGAAAATCAACAGGTGGCAGTTTTATGACCAGAGCTTAAAACCTGAGCTTTTCTCTTTGATAATTGTTGCTTATAAAATTATATTTTAAGTAATAAGTCCAGGAAATTTTCTATGAGAGAAAATGAAGAATGGCAATTACTATAAGTAGAAGCAATAAGAAACTGTAAAAGCCCCAGCAATCCCATTATTGGGTATATATCCAAAGGATTATAAATCATTCTACTATAAGGACACATGCACACGAATGTTCATTGCAGCACAGTTTACAATAGCAAAGACCTGGAACCAACCCAAATGCCCATCAATGATAGACTGGACAGGGAAAATGTGGCACATATACACCATGGAATATTATGCAG
>PVKP010036052.1:0-22777 GCA_004027715.1 Plecturocebus donacophilus | reverse complement strand
CTCCCTTCCTTCCTTCCTTCCTTCCTTCCTTCCTTCCTTTCCTACTTTCTTCCTTCCTTTTTTATTTTTTTTGACATGGTATCATTCTGTCATCCAGATTCAGGCTGGAGTGTAGTAGCAAAACCACAGCTCACTTCAGCCTCAATCTCCTAGCTCAAGCAGTCTTCCTACCTCAGCCTCCTAAGTAGCTGGAAGCACAGGCATGTGCCACTATGCTCAGCTAATTTTTTAAAGATTTATTGATTTTTTATATATTTTTTGGTAGAGACAGGATTACTCTATTTGCGTAGGCTGGTCTCAAACTCCTGGGCTCAAGTGATCCTCCTGCCTTGGCTTCCCAAAGTGTTGGAATTACCAGAGGTATCCTGGCTTTTTATTCCATGATCACACTATCTTTTTCCTTTGCTGTTTCTCCTTTCAGAATACTTTTTTCCCCAAGATTTCACATGACTAGCTCCTTTTCATCAATCAGGGTTCAACTCAAATTTCACCTTCTCAAAGAAACCTTCTCTGATCACTCCATCGAACTAGCCATTTCTCAGTCATTCTCTGTCACATCCTATGTTATTTTCCTAGTGGCACTTGTCTGTGTCACACAAATCATCATACGTTTATTTGTTTTCTTCTTTATTGTTGATCTCCCTCCTCCAGAATGTAAACTCAGTTAGAATAAGGACTTTATCTTATTCATAGCTCTACCCCCGTATCTCGTAGTGCCTTATAGTATAAATAATTGTTAAAGAAATGCCTTGTCTTACCTTAAGAGCATTTCTGATGGAGTGATATGAACAGAAAGAACAACATAATAAGATGAGGAGTGGAGGGGGGTAAGGAAGTAGAGTCCTGGATGTAGAGCTCTTTTTCAATAAATGTTTGTGCTGAGAGAAAAAAAAATGGCTAACTGCTATTTAGAGAAGTTAGGATTAAAGAAGGTTTTTATTTATGAGTTGTGATTGTAACTGTCATTGCAGATGAGTGTGTACACAAGTTGATTTGGAAAAAATGAATAGAGCGAAAGAAAGAGAAAGAAAAAAAGACAGAAATCAAGATCAAATATAGGGGAGAAAGAGGATAGTTGATGAAATAAAGTCTTGATGGGAATGAGAGGGCATGAGCTCAAGAGCACCACGGAGAGGTTATCTTTGGGAGGGAGCAGGAACATAACATATGTTCCTCTGAGGCATGGTTAAATAAGGCAAGAATAAGTAACAATACAGACGTATCTGAAGACTGAGGGAAGGGACATTTGAAGAATATCACTGGGGCAGGAGGTTAAACCCTGCTGAAAGGAAGGCCTGGAAGGAGAGAGATTTTAATGAGATTTTTAAGTTTAGAACAGCTACTGTGGGATACAGGAAACAGAAACAATTAGGGATCAGCAAAAAACTGCTGAGCTATGCTGACAGCCGAGGTTGGAGATCATAAATTTGTAATAGATCCAATCTAAAAGGATATGTGCTTTTTCTCCAATAGAACTCTACATCTCTGAAGCAGAAATGGAGAAAAAAAAAGGAATGTTGCAGAGCTGGTGATTGGGAGAGCAAGTTCAGCAGAGGATGAAGACAGCTGGAGGCAATAGAATTGAAGTGTGTGACGATTTCCACTAGTTAGTGAAAGAAGTAGAGCTAAGAGGAAGCTAACAATCAGGAGAACTGTGAGATGGAATGCTGGAAGTAAGGACTGCAAAGACAGTATGCTGTGGCCCAAGAGTTGGAATTTAGAGTTTAAAAAAGAAAACAAATGCAAGCTGCAGGAAGGATAGATTAAGGAAAAGTAGCAGGAATGTCAGGAGGGGATATTAGAAATGTTCTCTCTCTTGATTTTGGTGGTGGTTGCATAATTGTATACGATTATCAAAAGTTATTAAATTGTACATTTTAAATGGATGCGGCTTACTGTACAAAAATTACTCCTCAGTATACTTGATACAAGAAAGGACTTTTTTAAGTTGGAAGAAATTTAGAAAATAGCAATGTTCAGATTGTAACCCTATTGCTGAAGTCTAATGTTGGAAAATCTCACCAGCAAAGAAACAGTAATTGTAGGGCCAGATATTGGCAGTTACCAAAGATGAGAGAGGGTACTGACTGAGTCAGATTGGGAGGCCTCAGTGTGTGTTTTCTAACCTAGATGCTAATCAACAGGAGGAAGGGTTGTTGAAGAAAGCGTTTGTGAATATTCACTTGTTATACAGGTTGAGGATAGAAAACCTGAAAATCTGAAGCCCAAAGTGCAGAACTTTGTGAGTGCCAAGATGACACTCAAAGCAAATGCTCACTGGAGCATTTCAGATTTCAAATGTCCAGGTTTGGAATGTTTACTGGTTATTAGGATGTAAATATTCCAAAATCTACAAACTTCCAAAATCCAAAACACTTCTGGTCCCAGGCATTTGAGATAAGTGATGCTCAGCCTGTATTTTATTTTGTTTTGTTCTGCTTGTTTTGTTTTAGTTCCAGTTATAGATTATGCAGGTACAATACTGTCAAATTTATTTATAGAATTTCAAACAGACTATAAAGGCTCAGATTAAAAGTAAGATCAAAATCTTAATTAGTAAAATGCATTAAAAAACAAAATAATTTTAAGAATCAACACAAAATACATGTAGTTTGGAGGCTATTGCTATTTCTAATAATGTTGATATTTTAATTCTTATCTTTTATGACCTACATTCATAACAAAAATAAAACACCCACTCTTATTACAGATTAAAAATAAATAATTTAAAGTACAAAACAGAAAAGGTAATTAGTTGCTGCAATAATATCTGCTTGTTTTTAAACCATATTTCTTGCCAGAAAACATGAACTTTTTAATGCATTTTACAATAATACATGTCTTATAATGAGCAATATATTTTAAAATAATGATATCTTCCTGAGGAATAAAATCTTAAGATATTTTCAAGGCATTAAAAGTAAGATGTAGCCATTTTAATTTACACACATCTTTCATAATGAAAAATATCAGACCCAGTATCAAAAAAGATAATGAAGTTCTCATTTGATATTGATTAGTTAGAATTTGAATAAGAACCTCATTACTTTGTTGATTTAATTGTGTATCACATGGTTTAAGTAATTACCTAGAGGATTTTCCCCTACTTCTACCCTACCAACCTACACACACACACACACACACACACACACACACACACACACACACGCACACATAATTTTTTAGAGCAGTTTACCAAACTACTCTGAAAGCAACCCTTTTGAAAGAAATCATCTAGACAGAAACATCTAGACATAAAACCTCAATACTAAACTAGAATGCATCTTTAATACAAAAAAGTACAAATTTGTTTTCCAGCATATATATATATATATATATATATATGAACATAAAGCGAAAAAAAAAACAATGGCATGTAGAAAAATAAGAAATTGAACCTTACTGGGATGATCTACCTACTCTTTCAGCAAATGTTAAGTAAGCCATTTTTAACCTAAAAAAATAAGATCTTAGAGAGAAAATATTTATTGGTAGCTTTGATGTTAGGTTAAACTGCTGTGAAACAATTAAACAAAATTAAACTCATCACTAAAACCAGTCACAGTTTCCTACATCAGTCCTGCATTACATGTTAAAAGAGGAAAAAATATTATTTGGAGATCCATTGTAATCTAACATAAAAATTGAGCTCAATATTAAAATTAACCTTAATATTCATACAAAGAAATTTGTATGCTCTACTAGGTGAAATTTTAAAAAATCCAAAATCCAGTGGAGCAGGACCAGTCAAAAAAAGAAATAATTGCAATAAAATATGATGTATGGTAAAATGTGAAGGTTTGCACACAGTTTGAAAATTCTGATTCTAAGACAAAGAAAAAGGAACATAAGTTTTAATACACTTTTGAATACTATTTTCCGACTACATTATATTTTTTTAATACAGAAAAACACAGCGAGGAAAAGTCACCTGTGTTTCCACAACCCAGAGATAGTCAATGTTAATATTTTGTGTATAGTTTTTCTATCATTTGATGAATACAGACATCACCTCTTCTGAGATTTTGCTTTCTGCAGTTTCAATTACCCAGTGTCAACTGTGGCCAGAAATTTTTTAATGGAAAAATTCCTGGGAAAATAAGTAACAATTTATTAGGTTGGTGCAAAAGTTATTGTAATTTTTGCCATTACATTTAATGGCAAAATTTTAAATTGTGTGCCTTTCTGAGTAGTGTGATGAAATCTTGCACGATCCCATTCCAAAGTGTTCAGGACATAAGGAAGAGTGAAGAATACAGTACAGTAAGATATTTTGAGAGAGAGAGAGAGAGAGGCCACATTCACCTTTTATTAGAGCATATTGTTATAATTGTTCAATGTTATTATTAGTTATTACTGTTCAATAAATATGGAAAAATATAACCATTTTCAGCCACTATAAAAACACACTGAAGTAAACAGATTTTTTTTTTTTAACAGAGTCTTGCTTGTCGCCAGGCTGGAGTGCAGTGGCACCATCTTGGCTCACTTCAGCCTCCACCTCCCTGGTTCAAGCAATTCTCCTGCCTCAGCCTCCTAAGGAGCTGGAACTACCGGCACATGCCATCACACCCAGCTAATATTTGTATTTTTAGAGCGACAGGGTTTCACCATGTTTCCAGGATGGTCTCAATCTCCTGACCTCGTGATACACCTGCCTCAGCCTCCCAAAGTGCTGGGATTACAGGCATATGCCACTGTGCCTGGCCAGCAAACAGATTATTAACAATAAAAAGCAATGACATAAAGTCTTCAAAATAGCTATCTAACACCATGATGACAGTATAAAATCGACACATATCAATAATAATGAATGTAAATGTGCTAAATGTCCCCAGTTAAAAGACACAGAATAGCAACCTGGATAAAGAACCAAGAACAATTGGTATGCTGTCTTTAAGAGACCCATCTCACATGAAATGACACACATGAGCTCAAAATAAAAGAATGAAGAAATATCTACAAAGCAAACAAAAAGCAGAAAAAAGCAAGAGTTGCAATCCTACTTTCTGACAAAATAGGCTTTAAGCCAACAAAGATCCAAAAAGTAAAAAATAAAATTTACATAATGGTAAAGGGTTTAATTCAACAAGAAGATCTAAATGTCCTAAATATATATGCACCCAACACAGGAGAAACCAGATTCATAAAGTTAGAGCCCTTCAAAGAGACTTAGGCTCATGTACAATACTAGTGGGAGACTTTAACACGCCACTGACTATATTAGACATATTACTGAAACAGAAAATTAACAAAAATAGTCAAGACTAAAACTCAACAGTAAATCAAATGATAGATATTTATAGAATTCACTACTCAAAAACAACAAAATATGCAATCTTCTCATTGCCACATGCCACTTACTCTGAAATCAATGACATAATCAGAAGTAAAACACTCCTCAACAAATGCAGTGAAACTGAAATCATAACCAACAGTCTCACAGACCAGGGGGCAATAAAATTAGAAATCAAGACTAAGAGATTCACTCAAAATCATAGAAATATATGGAAATTAAATAACCTGATCCTGGGTGACTTTTGGAAAACTAATACAATTTAAAAAGAAATCAAGAAATTCTTTGAAACGAATGAAGACAAATACAACATAGCAGAATCTTTGAGACACTGCTAAAGAAGCATTAACAGAGAAATTTATAGAACTAAATCTCCATATCAAGAAGTTTGAAAGATTTCAAATTAACAACCTAACATCACAACAAAAATAACTAAGAACTAAGAGCAAACAAATCCCAAAGCTAGCAAAAGATAGGAAATAGCAAAAATGAAAGCTTAACTGAAGGAGATAGAGACACTAAAAACTCTTGAAAAGATCAATGAATCCAGGAGCCAGTTTTTAAGAAAAATTAATAAAATAGACAAATCACTAACTAGATTAATATTTTAAAAACCTAGATTCAAATAAATACAGTCAGAAACAAGAGGAATATTACCACTGACATTATAGAAATACAGTCATCAGAGATTATTATAAACAACTCTATGCATCTACACTAGAAAATCTAGGCGAAATGGGTAAATTCCTGGACATAAAAACCCTTCTAAGACTGAACCAGAAAGAAATAGAATCCTTAAACAGACCAATAACAAAGTCTAAAATTGAGGCAGTAATAAACCTACCAAACAAAAAGAGCCCAGGACCAGACAGATTCACAGTTGAAGTATATTAGAGGTACGAAGAACAGTTCATACCATTTCTGCCGAACCTATCCAAAAAATTGAGGATGGACTCTTTCCTAACTCATTCTATGAGGCCAGTGTCATCCTGGCACCAAAATGTGAAAAAGATACAAAACAAACAAACAAACAAAACACCAAAAACAAAAACAAAAAACAATGGTAAGCTTTAGACTAATATTTATGATGAACATCAGTGCCAAAATTCTCAACAAAATACTGGCAAACCAAATCCAGAAGCACAACAAAAAATATATCTACCAAGATAAAGTAGGCTTTATTCCTAGGAGGCAAGGTAAGTTCAACACATGCAAATCAATAAATGTGATTCAATACATAAAAAGGACTCAAGACAAATAAAACCATGATTAATCAATAGATGCAGAAAAGACTTTTAAGAAAATTCAACATGCATTTATATTAAAAACTAGGTGTTGAAGTAACATACCTAAAAATAATAAGAGCCATAAATGACAAACCTACAGTAAACACCATACTGAGTGGGCAAATACTAAATCTTTCCCATTGAAAACCAGTGCAAGACAAGGATGCCCTCTCTCACCACTTTTATTCAACATAGTATTGGAAGTTCTGCCCAATGCAATTAGGCAAGAGAAAGAAATAAAGCGCAGCCAAATAAGAAGACAGAAATTCAAACTATCCCTGTTTCCAGATGACATAATTATATACCTGGAAAACCCCATACACACAGCCCAAAAGCTTCTTAAGATGATCAACAACATCAGCAAAGCCTCAGGAGATAAAATCAATGTTGATACAAAAATCAACTAGAGAAGTGAAAGATCACTGCCAGAAGAACTAAAAACCACTGCTCAAAGAAATCAGAGAAGACATAAACAAATAGAAAACATTTTATGCTCATGAATAGGAAGAATCAATGTAATTAAAATGGCCATACTGTCCAAAGCAATTTATAGATCCAATACTATTAAACTATCATTGATATTCTTCACAGAACTAGAAAAAGACCAGGTTGAAGTTCACATGGAATAAAAAAGATTAAGAATAACCAAAGTAATCCTAATTAAAAAGAATAAAGCTAGAGGAATCACACTACCCCACTTCAAACTATAATACAGAACTACAGTAACCAAAATAGAATCGGTAGTGGTCCAAAAACAAGCACACAGACCAACAGAACAGAATAGAGAACCCAGAAATATGACTGCACACCAACCACTATCTGATATTTGACAAACCTAATGAAAACAAGCAATGGGGAAAGGATTTTCTTTTCAGTAGGGTGCTGAGAAAACTGACTAGCCATACACAGAAGATTAAAATTAGACCCTTTCCTTGCACTATATACAAAAATTAACTCAAGATTGATTAAAGACTTAAGTGTAAAACCCAAAACTATAAAAACCTGGTAGACAACCTAGGCAATACCATTTAGAACATAGACACAATAATAGATTTTATAATAAAGATGCCAAGAGCAATTGCAGAAAAAACAAAAATAGACATATTTGATTTAATTAAACTAAAAAGCTTCTGCACAGCAAAAGAAACTCCTAACAGAATAAACAGATAACCTACAAAATAAGAGAAATTTTTGCAATCTATGCACTAAAGGTCTAATATCCAGAATCAATAATGAACTTAACCAATTAAAAAAAAAACATAAAAAAGTGGGCAATGAACAGACACTTCAAAAGAAGACATACATGCAGCCAACAAGCATATGAAGAAAGCTCAACAGCACTGATGATTAGAGAAATACAAATCAAAACCACAATGAGACAAATATGCCAGACAGAATGGCTCTTATTAAAAAGTCAAAAAATAACAGATACTGGCCAGGTTGTGGAGAAAAAGGAATGCTTATACAGTGTTGGTGGTAGTGTAAATTCATTGAAGCCTCAAACTATTAAACTCTTACAGGCAAACACTGGGAAAACCCTCCAGAACACTGGTGTAGGTGAAAATTACATGATTAATACATCACAAGCACAGGTAACCAAAGCAAAAATGGACAAATTGATTACATCAAGAAAAGCTTCTTCAGAGCAAAGAAAGCTAAGAGATAACCCACAGAATGGGGGAAAATATTTGCAAACTACTCATCTGACAAGAAATTAATAACCAGAATATATGAGGAGCTCAAACAATTCTACAGGAAAAAGTCTAATAATTCATTTTTTAAAATGGGCAAATGATTTGAGTAGGCAGTTCTCAAAATAAAACATACAAATGGCAAAGAGGCATGTGAAAAGTTTTTATCATTACTGATCATCAGAGAAATGCAGATCAAAACTTCAATGAAATTTTTTTTTTACCCCAGTTAAAATGGCTTTTATGAAAAAGTCAGGCAATAACAAATGCTGACAAGGATGTAGAGAATACGGAACCCTCATACAATGTCAGTGGAAATGTTCATTAGTACAATACTATAGAGAACAGTTTAGAGGTTCCTCAAAAAGAAACAAAAATAGAGGTACCATATGATCCAGCAATCCCACTGCTGGGTCTATATGAAAAAAAAGGAAATTAGTATATCAAACAGATATCTATACTCCCATGTTTGTAGCAGCACTGTTTACAATAGCTAAAATTTGAAAGCAACACAAGTGTCCATCAATGGATGAATAGATAAAGAAAATGTGGTGCATATACACAATGGAGTACTATTCAGCCCTAAAAACGAATGATGAACTCATTTGCAACAGCATGGATGAAACTAAAGTTCACCATGTTAAGTGAAGTAAGATAGGCACAGAAAGACAAACATCACATGTTCTCACTTATTTATGGAATCTAAAAATGAAAACAACTGAACCCATAAAGCTAGAGAATAGAAGGATAGTTACCAGAGGAAGGGAAGGTAGTAAGCAGAGGTGGACTGGGAAAAAGGTTCAAATGATTAGTGGGTTTGAAGGAATAGTTAGTTAAAATGAATGAGATCTAGTATTTCATAGCACAACAGGAGGACTATCATTAATAATAATTAAACTGCACATTTTAATATAACTAGAATATTATAATTAAGTTGTTTATAACACAAAGGATAAATACTGGAGGTGATGGATGCCCAATTTTCCATGATATAATTATTATACATTGCATGTCTATGCCAAAATATCTCATGTATCTCATAATATATATACCTACTAGGTAGCCACAAAGATTAAAAAAATTAGAAATATAAATAACCAATTAAGAAATTTGCATTTAAGTGAATAAATATATTATGGTTTCTTCCTGTGTTGCATTCCCCAAAATCACCCTATATACTGTAGCTTGAAATATTACTCTTTGGTTACTTTGTGTACATATACAATACCTACTAAGTACCAGTCACTGTGCTAGACATGTATTAGAAATTATAATTGTTGATATTATAATCACACACATTTAATCTAATATATATTGACTTTTCATTATGAATCACATGTTGCTTTGTACTTTACTTACACTTTCTCATTTAATCCTCATAACATTCCAAATTTGTATCTTCGGCAAAATTTTCTCATCTGAACTCCAGATCCATTCACCTGGCTGCCTACTCAACTCTCCCCTTGGATGTCAATAGACATCTTAGACTCAATGCCTCCAAACTGAACTCTTGGTCTTTGTTTCCACACATATACCTGTTCAATCCATAACCTTCCCTCTCTCATTTGATAGAAATTTCATCCTTCCAATTGCTCAGACCAAAACACTCAGTGTCTTCCTCTGCCTATAAAATTATCTTCCATCTGACCATTTATACAACCTGTTCCAGTGTTACGAGCCGCCATCATCTCTTATGGGTGTTAGGTCAATAGACTCTTCACTGATTTCCTTATTACTCTTCCCTCTTACAATGTATACTCAACATATGAGCCAGAATTAATTTTTTAAGGTAAGGTTGATCGTGTCACTCCCCTGCTCAGTACCCAATACTGACTCACTTTTTTCATTGAAAGTAAAGAACATAGTTTCTGTTTATTTACCAAAGGCCCACCCGGACTTTCTTATTTTAAAGAACTCTGTATTTCCAACTCTCACCCTAGCACTACCAATCTTTTATGTTGTTCTATAATTTATTTTTCCATTGCATTTTTATCTCTTAATACACTATACAATTTATCTTTTTGTTCTTCTGTGTATCTAGTACTGGGCAGACTCTCAAATTTTTGTTGAATGAATGAACGGTTTCTTGAGATGTAGGTATTACTTCTTCCCCCATTGTACACAAAAGGAAAAAAGGCGCAGGCAGGTTAAATAATTTGCCTCATGGTAATAAAGTAAATAAGGGATAGAGCTGGGAATGAAACCTGGATCTGGCACACTCTAAAGTGTTTGATCTTAGACACTACATGACTTCATGGCATTCATAACATAGTACAGGCCATGCTAACCTGTGTATACATCTCTTAGGCACAAGGGTAATTGGGAAGCAAGATCAGTAAGTGTCATGGAATTTGAATATAGCTCTCCTTAGAATAAGACAAGCAAATGGAAAAAGCACCTGGGTGACAAAATGGTGCCATTCAGATTGACAATTTCTCACGTGGCCTTCCCTGGATAATGGGAGAAAGGCATCCTTGAGGGGTTTTACCATCAACCTACCTTTCCTTCTTCACTTACTCTGCACAATTGTGCTAATGATACTTGGCCTAAGCCAGGTGAAATAAAACATATCCAACTGCCTAAGTTGCAGAGTCATTTCATGAAGTTTCATGCCAAGCCATGATGAGAGTGTTTAGGGAGAGTTCTTTGGGCAAAAGAGCCCTAAGAAGTGGAAACTGTGTTAATAATATAAACTGAGACTAAGCCTTCAGCATGTCTTTCAGCTGGGTTCCACCTTCTATCAGCCTAAGGGGCAGAGAGTATACTGAAAAAAATTCACAAAATTTCCACGGAATTACTGTGACCTAGTAATTCTGATTTCCTCTAAATCCTTGCTAGATTTTTGTTTCATTTAATAAAAGTACTAAGAAGATGATAGCAACCAGAATATGCTTATAGTGCAACTCTACCTGGGATAGGGAGCTAGAGGCTCTAGAGAAATTGGCCCTGCAGAGTTCCACATAATTTACCATTGTCTGGTCAGTACCTCATGGGACTAAAATAAGCTTGGCTCTTGTAAACTGATTCCTAGGGCCTCCAAGGAGTCTAATATATTATGTGTGATATTGTACATGTGAACTTAGGACTGTGGATGCTTTTTTACAAGTGCTGATTTTAAAAAATAGTAACTGGATTGCCAATTCTGTACCCAGTCTTCCCCTCATCTCAATATGATTATATTCTTTTCTTTCCCTGTGGTTTAGAAAACTGATTCCAGGCTAGATTGCCCAGATTTCTATCTCCACTCAGACATTGACTGATTATCAGTTATTGGGCTTGTTGGTTAATCTTATTAATCTGTCCGCTCCTTGGTAAAATGAGTTATTTTAAGGATTCAATGGGATTGTGTATGTAAAATGTTTAGTACAATACTGGTATGTAGTACTCTTATTTTCATATGCTCCTCACTATGACACTCTGTGATGAAGGTAGTACAGTGTAGTTAGAAAAGTAGACTTGGAGTCAGTAGGTCTAGAATCATAGCTTTGTCATGAATGTGCAATTTGAGTTAAGTAACTTGTTCTACTACCCTCCACCAGTTTCTTTAATCATCAAATGAAAGGCTGGAACTGAGTAATCCTCAGTGTTTCTTTCAGCTCTAATTGAATAATGTATTTAATATTCCACAATAAGGGCAAATCCAGAAAAATATTCTTAATACAATACTTATAAATTTTAGACCAAAATTGTATTTTACCTAATAAGAGATACTGTGAAAACAATTTTATTATGACACTCATAAAATCTATTCCTAATATTACTTCCTTAATATCTTTATTCTCATTGCAGGTTTTACCACCCTTTTGAAATTTCTTATTGGTTACAAGCCATGCTAAATATTGTCTTATGACAATTTGTATCATAAAGAGACACATACCAAACTTCATCACTCAAAGTTCAATGCCTTTTTCTCTTTATTGTAAATTAGATTATTTCACTTCCAAAGTGTAAGACATTCTTGCATTAGAAAAGAAATGAGTGAAAACAAATGTCTTTTATGGACTCATGGAGATGACAAGCATTTACTTCTCACTTGGCTGCAGGTTGACTGCACTTCTGCTTTTGCTCCACGTAATTTCTTACTTTCTGGATCCAGGCTAAGGAGCAGCCCCCAACCAGGACCTACTACTCTCATGGTGTAAAAGAAAAGCAAGAGAACTGATGAAACCACATGCTGGCTTTCAGAGCTTTTCGTTAAAATTGGCAAACTGTCAGTACTCAGTACTGCTCATGTTTCTTTAGCCACAGCAAATCACAACAAACCATGCTGTTTTGGTTACTGTAGCATTGTAGTATAGTTTGAAGTCAGGTGGTGTGATGCATACAGCTTTGTTCTTTTTGCCTCAGATTGTCTTGGTTATACAGACTGCTTTTGGGCTCCATATGAAATTTAATGTAGTTTTTTATAATTCTGTACAGAATGGCAATGGTAGTTTGATGGGAATAGCATTGAATCTAAATAACTTTGGGCAGTTTGGCCATTTTTATAGCCAAATGTGATGTCAATAGGGCAAGGAATTGTACCTTCTCCACGGAAAGGTATTGAAAGTAGTATGGAAATGAGAGGGCATATACACTCCTTTAAATGTTTTATTTTCCTTTCTTCCACATGCAAAATATACTAATAAATCTGGTTTGTGCCTTCACTTTGCTAGTTTAATATGCTCTAAAAGGATAAGGCAATGTGAGTCTTACTATTCTGTCACTGACATCATGCTTTAAACATAGTAGCTGCTCAGAAATATTGTTTAATTAATGAATAAAGAAATAAACAGAAAGAGGCTGCATGCATGGCACATTTTCTTGTTTGGAAGGGTATAAATAGAGGATCTTTGAATTGATAGAAGGCTCTATAAAGTTATAGCAGGGCTGAAAATAAATGTAATGACCTGAGCCTCCTGGAAAGTGCTTGGTTGTACTTTGAGTTGTTCTTTGCCTCAGTTCTATAGAACTGAGGCAAAATCAATTAGATTAAAATAAAACTTATATCTTCTAGTGGTTTTTAGATTTGATGGAGATGACAGAACCAGGAGGGAAAGGCTTTCTAGGGCAATGTCTCCCACATTATACTTTAGTACCGACCCACCAAAGGAGAAAATTTTGAAGGTAAAACTTGAGAGTTTTATATTTCTTTTTTTAACTTATAAACACTTGCAATCTTATTTTTTAATGGGAATAAAATGTTGCTATATTTTTCCATTGATGAATAATCTCAGAACTATAACTATATTCCTGATAGAACATCAGTGAACTTAAATATAAAAATTACTCTAATTTTCCATTTGTCCATTGGTACCCTATCCTTATCGATACTTTGTAGCCTCTTCTTTTCCTCATTTCTAGTTTCTCCTCTGTGCATTTCCTCCATACCTTGCAACTTTTTAAGGAAGCAACTTTTTTTTTTTTTAATTTATTTTACTTTAAGTTCTGGGATACAAGTGCAGAACATTTAGATTTGTTACATAGGTATTTGTGTGCATGGTGGTTTGCTGTGACTATCAACCCATTCTCTAGGTTTTGAGCCCCACATGCATTAGCTATTTGCCCTAATGTTCTCCCTTTCTTCACCCCAGAACCCCCAACTGGTGTGGTGTGTGTTGTTCGTCTCCCTGTGGCCATGTGTTCTCATTGTTAAACTCCCACTTATGAGTGAGAACATGCAGTGTTTGCTTTTCTGTTTCTCTGTTAGTTTGCTGAGGCTGATGGCTTCGAGCTTCATCCATGTCCCTGCAAAGGACATAATCTCATTTCTTTTTATGGCTGCATAGTATTCCATGGTATATATACACCACATCTTTTTTTATCTAGTCTGTAATTGATGGGCATTTGCATTGGTTCCATGTCTTTGCTATTGTAAACAGTGCTGCAATAAATATACATATGCATGTGTCTTTATGGTAGACTGATTTATATTTCTTTGGGTATATACCCAGTAATGGAATTGCTGGGTCAAATGGTATTTCTGGTTCTAGATTTTTGAGGAATTGCCATACTGTCTTTCACAATGTTTGAACAAATTTACATTCTCACTGACAGTGTAAAAGCGTTCCTATTTCTCCACAGCCTTGCCAGCACCTATTGTTTCTTGAATTTTTAATAACAGCCATTCTAATTTGTATAAGATGATATCTCATTGTGGATTTCATTCGCATTTCTCTAATGATCAGTGGTGCTGAGCTTTTTTCATATTTTTCTTGGCCACATAAATGTCTTTTTTTTTTTTTTTTTGAGAAGTGTTTGTTTATATCTTTTGCCCACTTTTTGATACGGTTATTAGTTTTTTCCTGTAAATTTGTTAAAGTTTCTTGTAGACTTTGGATATTAGACCTCTGTCAGATGGGTAGATTGCAAAACTTTTCTCCCATTCTGTAGGATATCTGTTCACTCTGATGACCATTTCTTTTGCAGTACTGAAACTCTTTAGTTTAACTAGATTCTATTTGTCAATTTTTGCTTTTGTTGCAATTGCTTTTGGCATTTTCATCATGAAGTATCAGCCATGCTTATGCCCTGAATGGTTTTGCCTAGATTTTCGTCCAGGGTTTTTGTGATTTGGGGTTTTACATTTAAGACTTTAATCCATCTTAAGTCAATTTTTTTATAAGGTGTAAGAAAAAGGTCCAGTTTCAGTTTTCTGCATATGGCTAGCCAGTTTTCTCAGGACCATTGATTAGATAGAGAATTCTTTCCCCATTGCTTGTTTTTGTCCAGGTTATTAAACATCAGTTGATTGTAGATGTGTGGTGTTATTTCCAAGGTCTCTGTTCTGTTCCATTGATCTATATGTCTTTTTAGGTACTAGTACCATGCTGTTTTGATTACTGTAGCATTGTAGTACAGTTTGAAGTCAGGTAGAGTGATGCCTCCAGCTTTGTTCTTTTTGCTTTAGATTACCTTGGCTATACAGGCTTCTTTTGGGTTCCACATGAAAATTAAAGTAGATTTTTATAATTCTGTACAGAATGTCAATGGTAGTTTCATGGGAATAGCATTGAATTTATAAATTACTTTGGCAGTATGACCATTTTTATGATATTAATTTTTGCTATCCATTAGGATGAAAATTTTTTCCATTTGTTTGTTTGAGCAGTAGTTGGTAGTTCTCCTCGAAGAGGTCTTTCCCATCCCTTGTTAGCTATATTTCTAGTTATTTTCTTCTCTTTGTAGCAATTGTAAATTCGAGTTCATTCATGATTTGTCTCTGTGCTTATCTATTGTTGGTGTATAGAAATGCTTGTGATTTTTTCACATTTATTTTGCATCCTGAGACTCTTAACACTGCTTTAGTTGTGAGATTCTGGTACATTTTCTCTTTGTTGTCATTGGTTTCAAATAATTACTTGATAGTTGCCTTAATTTTATTATTTACCCAGGAGTGATTCAGGAGCAGGCTATTCAATTTCCATGTAGTTGTATAATTTTGAGTGAGTTTCTTAATTCTAAGTTCTAATTTGATTGCACTGTGGTCTGAGAGACTGTTTGTTATGATTTCAGGTCTTTTGCATTTGCTGAGAAGTTTTTTACATGCAATTATTTGGTCAATTTTAGAATAAGTGCCATGTAGCACTGAGAAGAATGTATAATCTGTTGATTTGGGTTAGAGAGTTCTCTAGATGTCTATTAGGTCCACTTGATCCAGAGCTGAGTTCAAGTCCTGAATATCCTTGTTAATTTTCTGTCTCGTTGATCTGTCTAGTATTGACAGTGGGGTTTTAAAGCCTAACACTATTATTGTGTAGGAGTCTAAGTCTCTTTGTAGGTCTCTAAGTATCTGTTTTATGAATCTGTGTGCTCCTGTATTGGGTGTACATATATTTAAGACAGTTAGTTTTTCTTGTTGAACTGATCCCTTTACCATTATGTAATACATTTCTTTGTCTGTTTTGATTTTGGTGCTTTAAAGTCTGTTTTGTCACACTAGGATTGCAACCCTGGCTTTTTTTTTTTTTTTTTTTTGCTTTCTACTTGTTTGGTAAGTTTTCCTTCATCCTTTTATTTTAAGCCTATGTGTGTCTTTGCTCTTGAGATGGGTCTCCTGAATATAGCACAACAACTGTTGTTGATCCTTTATCCAATTTGCCCATCTGTGTCTTTTAATTGGGTCATCTAGCGCATTTACATTTAAAGTTAGTATTGTTGTGTGTGATTTTGATCTTGTCATCATGATGCTATTTTACACACTAGTTAATGTAGTTTCTACAAGTGGTCTTTATATTTTGGTGTGTTTTTGTAATGGCTGGTACCATTATTTCCTTTCCGTATTTAGTGCTTCCTTCAGGAGCTCTTGCAAGGCAGGCCTGGTGGTCACAAAATCCCTCAGAATTTGCTTATCTCAAAAATATTATATTTCTCCTCCACTTATGAAGCTTAGTGTGGCTGGATATGAAATTCTGTTTTGAAAATTATTTTCTTTAAGAATGTTGAATATTGGCCCCTACTCTCCTCTGGCTTGTAGGATTTCTGTCGAGAGGTCTGCCGTTAGTCTGACGGGCTTCCCTTTGTAGATGAACTGGCCTTTCTCTCTGGCTGCTCTTAACATTTTTTCCCTTTATTTCAACCTTGGCGAATCTGAAATTATGTGTCTTGGGGTTGTTATTTTCATGGAGTATCTTAGTGGTTTTCTCTTTATTTCCTGAATTTGAATGTTGACCCATCTTGCTAGGTTTGGGAAGTTCTCCTGGATAATACCCTGAAGTGTGTTTTTCAACTTGATTTCATTCTCCCCATCTGTTTCAGGTACTCCAACAAGTCTTAGGTTTTGTCTTTTTACATAGTCCCATATTTCTCAGGGGTTTTATTTTTTCCTTTTTCTTCTTTTTTTCTCTAATATTTTCTGCATGTCTTTTTAAAGCAAAATGTTCTTCAAACTCTGATATCCTTTTTTCACTTGGTCGATTTGGCTATTGATATTTGTGTATGCTTCACAAAGTTCTCATGCTGTGTTTTTCAGCTCCATCAGGTCATTCATGTTTCTCTCTAAACTGGTTATTCTAGTTAGCAGCTCCTGTAACCTTTTAGCAAGGTTCTTAGCTTCTTTGCATTGGGTTAGAACATGCTCCTTTAGTTCAGCAGAGTTTGTTATGACTTACCTTCTGAAGCCTACTTCTGTCAATTCATCTTCTCATCCTTTGTCCAGTTCTGCACCCTTGCTGGAGAGGCATTGCAGTCATTTGCAGGAGAAGAGGCACTCTGGCCTTTTGGGTTTTCAGCGTTTTTTTCATTGATTCTTTCTCATCCTCATGTATTTGTCTAAGTAATCAGTCCTTGAGGCTGCTGACCCTTGGATTGAGTTTTTGTGGGAACTTTCTTTTGTTGATGCTGTTTTGTTGCTTTCTGGTTTTTTTTCTTGCAATGATCAGGTCCCTCTTCTGTAGGGCTGCTACAGAGGTTTGCTGGGGGTTTACTTCAGGCTGTATTCATCTGGTTGACTCCTGTGCCTGGAGATGTCATTCAAGGAGGCTGGAGAACAGCAAAGATGAGTGCCTGCT
The DNA here is from genome assembly GCA_004027715.1 of Plecturocebus donacophilus. NCBI lineage: Eukaryota > Metazoa > Chordata > Mammalia > Primates > Pitheciidae > Plecturocebus > Plecturocebus donacophilus. The sequence continues at coordinate 5,016 of PVKP010036052.1, read as the reverse complement.
TCTTCCTCTGAGATCTCTGACCTCAAAGGCCACTGATCTGCTGCCAGTAGAAATGCTTCTGTATACGGTGTCTGGCAACCTCGGTTGGAAGATCTCACCCATTTGTGGCATGGGGAGCAGGACACATTTAACAAAGCATTTTGACTCCCTTGGTAAAGGGGGTGTGGATCACTGGGGGAAACCCACTTGTCTGGGCTACCTGGATTCCTCAGAACTAGCCTCTCCTCCTAGGAGCTTAGGCCCATGGAGATCAGAGTTCTGTCCCTGATCCTCTGGCTGGAGTCGTTGAAGTTCCTGCAAAGAGGACCCACCCAGTGAGGAGGTATGGGTCAATGTTGGGCCTGAAGCCTCATTCTGTCTTCAGTCTGCCACAGCTGGGGTTTTGGGCTGTGGTTGATACTTCTTGGGACTAAACCATCAAGCATCCTCAGCTCCAGTAGAGGAAAAGCACAGCCTGGACCTATAGAGATAGCTGCTGCCCTGGCCCTGACCTGGGAGCTTAGTGTGTTAGGTGGTTATCAGTCCCACGGTTGGCTGTCACATCTCCCCCAAGAAACTGAAAGAGCTTAAGCAGCAGACAGCCACAACTGTGGTGCTGGCCACTCCTCCCCCTGGCAGCTTGGCAGACTTAAACAAATTCTAGCTTAGTGGCTGTTGAAAATCTGCATGGCTTTATAGTTGGGAACCTAGGCCCTAGTGGCATTGGCACACAAGCAGAATCTTCCAATCCATGGGTTGCACAGTTTCATGAAAAAAACACGTTTTCCCAGGCTAGGTAGCACACTCCCTCACCACCTCCCTTGGATTGGGTGTGGGGGCTCTTCTGCCCCATGTGGCTCTCAGATAGGCCACAACACCACACTGCTCTTCCTTCCTATCTGTAGGTCATGACAACTGCTTAGTCAGTTCTGATGACAGAACCTGGATACCTTGGTTGCCGGTGCAGGATTTGCATGGTGTTATGGTTCTTTTCAATGGGAGCCTCTGATTGCTGCTGCTTCTAGTTAGCCATCTTGGCCCCACCCCTGAGAGTTTTATATTTCAATGGCTTCATGTCATTCTAGGAAAAAGGGGGAATTTTATCCACTTGTCATCTGCCTAACTTGAAAACAAACTGCTGTTATTATTTTTTAAAAAAAACACTGACTTTATTACCTAAAGTATAAGGCACTTTTCTCTCATGTTTTAGGAGCTTCTGAATATGTATAAATTGTCAATATATCTGAGAGAGAAGAAGTCATCTTTTTCTTTGTAATGATGATAACGGCAAGAGAGACAATGTGACTTGCTGAGGGCAGAGTGAGTCAGTGGATGAGTCAAAACAGATTCCTGGCTTCCTAATTGGCAGGGTGACATCTTATTTCCCAGGCTTGTGGATTCATCTTGTGTACCTGGCACTGTTGGGGCAGCTTGGATAAGGTGATACTATTACTATTATAGTATTATTCTGCAGCTCCAGTGAGTCCCTTCTGTCTCAAAGTATTTGCTGGGAACATAATCACAGATTAGTAAGACTGAAAGCTAGCTAAAGGGTAGTGATAAAGTCATGCAGCTGCATAGTTACATCATTATTTTCCAGATTATAGTCACTTTGAGCACACAGGCTCTGAACATAGCAAGTGGACTGACCACATATTTTGCAACTGCAAAGTAGTATGAAAAGCAAGTATGTGAGGCATTTTTTCTCCTCTTCACCTTTTTAAAAAAACTTTAATCTTTCTACATGAGCACAGTTGAAACACAAACTAAGTAGCTGTTGAACATTTTGACCAGGCCAGAAGTGCACTTCTCCTATCAGTATTCTGTGGAGAATAGGGTCCTCTCGCATTCTTACTACAGCTGAGATAAATCAGTGTCACCAGTTTTTTCTCTCTCTACTAGAGCTTTCTAATCAATATTTAAACATGCTGCTATTTCCCTCAAAGAAAGAAAACATTTCCCTGATCTCACTTCTTACTCTGTTTTTTTTCTCTTTAATTAAAAAAAAAATTATCCTCACCACCTATTATAATAATTGGACCTATAACCATCTAGGATATTAAATATTTTACTTTTTATGTTATTTTCTGCCTCTGTTCACAAGTCTCAGAATGATGGAGATACTGTTTCTGTTTTGTTTAGTGCTCAATTCCAGTGCATAAAAATGGGCTAGCACATGAGAGGTGTTTTTTCACATTAGTCAAATAAGTGACTGGCTGAATGAATAAATTCTAGGATAAAAACAAACTGATATTTTATACAGATGTAGTGTATAGCTTATTCTGCATATGAAACCACCCCCAAACTTAGTGGTTTAAAATAACAACTATTTATTTAGTTTATGATTTTATGGATTAGCAATTTTGGCTGAATTCAAACTAGACAGTTCTTCTGCCCTTGGCAGTGAACTGTAAATCAGGTAGGTAGTTTTGCTTTTTGGGTTTGGCTGGCTCTCAGGGAAGAAAACAGAGGCAATTGGGTTATATGCTTGTCATTATCCAGAAAGCTGTCAAACTATTCACCACATAGCTGAGCAGAATAATAAAAGAGTTCAAGATTGTTCAATGCCTGTCAAGATAGAGGCTGGAAAATGATATATTATAAATTTAGCCACATTCTATTGATCAAAGTCCAAGAATTGCTCATATTCAAAGGCTAGGGAAATAAACTCCTCATCTTGGTGGAAAGAGTCACAAAGTCACATTGCAAATGGGCATGGTTGCAGGGAAGGAAATAATTTCAGCCATTTTTACACAAATTTCTACAAATGCAGGTTACCAAAGGAAGACCAGAAATCTTCTGGAAATAGCTTTATTGAATACAAAGAGAAAACCATCTCTCCTGAATGGTTAAGCCTAAAAAACTAATTAATAACATTTTAGTATCCACAAATCTTTCAGTTAGATCATGATTTCCATTTAAATAATCTAATCTTCCAGCTTTTATATCATTTGTGATTCAGCATCAATATTGTGAAACATAATTGAATAAAATAAGATTAGTTATTTTTAACATACTGTGTTCCATTTTTAGAGTCATCTTTGTCTACACACATTTGTCAGGAGACAATTTTCAATATAAGTATAAAAATTATTAAAACTCATGTGTCATTTACATACAAAGCTCTTAACAAACAAGGAATAAAAGGTAACATTCTTAATTTAATAATAATCCATAAAAATTCTTCAGCAGGAGAATAGTATTATATATATATATTATATAATATATAGTATTATAGAATTATAGTATTCAATATTTGATGTTGAAATAGTAAACATTTCTCTCTGAGGTTAATGAGATAAAGATGCTCATTGTTAAGACATCCATTCTACTGAATCTCTTATTACATGTTTTACATGTTCAACAGCAGTAAAGCAAGAGATAAAAATAAATTTCTAAGAAAATAAATAAATAATAGTGCTACTATTCTCAGTGTGATCTTTTAGGAGTGTTAAAGAACCTTGTTGTGTTATATTACCAGAATTGTTTTTCTGGTATTGGGGAGTGCCTGCAAAGGGTCCTGTGATGTGATTAGTCTGTAGGTTTTTCAGCCGTGAATACCAGCACCTGCTCTGGTGGTGGTTGCAGGGGTATAAAGTGGACTCCATGAGTGTCCTTGGTTGTGTTTTTGTTTAGTTCACTGGCTTTCTGTTTGTTGGTCTCCAGTCAGGAGGTGGTGCTTTCAAGAGAGCATCAGCTGCAGTGGTATAAGAGCACAGGCTTGCCCTAGGGTCACCTGGATAAGTTTCTCATGTGGTGGGCAGGACTATAGTGCTCCCAAGAGATTATGTCCTTTGTCTTCTGCTACCAGGGCAGTTAGAGAAAGATTATGAAGTTAAGGCATGTCTGAACTCAGATTCTCCTTGGGTGGGGCTTGCTGCTGCTGCTGCTGTGGGGGATGGGGTATGAATTTGAGGCCAGTGGAGCAAATCAAAAAGAAATCTCTGAATTGCCAGAAAAACAATTCAGAAGGTTGATTATTAAGCTACTTAAGGTGGCACCAGAGAAAGGTGAATACCAACCTGAAGACATTATAAAATGTTACAGGATATAAATAAAAAATTTCCAGAGAAATAGATAAAGTAAAAAACAGTCACAACTTCAGGAAATGAAGGACATACTTAGATATGCAAAATACACTGGAAAGTCTTAGCAATAGAATTGAATAAGTAGGGAAAAAAAAGTTCAGAGCTTGAAGACAAGGCTTTTGAATTAATCCAATCTATCAAAAACAAAGAAAAAATACCTAAACAATGAACTACGCCTCCAAGAAGTTTGGGACTACGTTAAACGTGTAAACTAAAAACAATTGGTGTTTTTGAGGAGGAAGAGGAATCTGAAAGTTTGGAAATCATATTTGAGGAAATCACTGAGTAAAACATTTCCTACCTTGCTAGAGATCTAGACATCCAAACACAAGATGCCCCAAGATCACTAGGGAAATTCATCACAAAAAGATCATCACCTAGACACATAGTCATTGGGTTGTTTAATGTAAGACAAAAGAAGAAATCTTAAGTGCTGTGAGGCAAAAGCACCAAGTAACCTATTAAAAAAATCTGTAAGATTAACAGCAGGTTTCTCAGCAGAAACGCTGCAAACCAGAAGAGATTGAGACTCTATCTTCAGCCTCCTTAAACAAAATAATTATCAGCCAAGAATTTTGTATTCAGTGAAACTAAATTTCATAAATGAAGAAAAGACAAAGTGTTATCAGGCAAACAAACTATGAGAGAATTTGCTACTACCAAGTCAGCACTACAAGGACTGCTAAGAGTAGCTCTACATCTTGAAGCAATCAAAATATAACAAAATAGAACCTTCTTACAACATACATTTCACAGGACCTATAAAACAATAACACAATTTTTTTTAATTTTATTTTTTATTGCATTTTAGGTTTTGGGGTACATGTGAAGAACATGCAGGATTGTTGCATAGGTACACACGTGGCAGTGTGATTTGTTGCCTTCCTCCCCTTCACCTATATCTGGCATTTCTCCCCATGCTATCTCTCCCCAACTCCCCACCCCCCAC
>PVKP010036051.1:0-13915 GCA_004027715.1 Plecturocebus donacophilus | reverse complement strand
AACACTGAGCAAAACAGCTGCCAAGCATTGAGGATTTTCATCTAGTCCCCAGTACAGTTTAATGATACATGCCAAGTGGGTATTCAAAAAATAGTCATGATAATGATAGATGATAATGATCATCAGTACTTTAGAGGGTGCTGTGGAAGAACTGGGCTTTAATGCCTTCTGTACTGTTTTTAGCTCTGTCTCTAACTTGCTTCATCTCTCAGGGCTAATGACGTGGCCATCTGTGCCTCTAGTTTCCCCATCTGCAAAAAAGAGATTGTATCATTTCCTGAAAGCCTGTGGGCTGTGCTTTAATATCCTCCAGTGAAACATCACGTCTAAAAACAAAGCAGGCAATAAGAAGCCAAATGTTACCAAGGGAATAAACTTTTAAGATACAGTATTATAAATTAAAATTAATTAAGAACTTCTAAATAATATTCTACTGATCTTTGGTTGATGCAAAGGTACTTGTATTGCATACACTTTAGATTTTGTAAAAGTAGATGAGAACATAAATGATAAATAAATAAACAAATCATAGGCTGCTTTGACTTATTAAACTCAATAGCTTAGACATATTAATCCAAAATATTTTGTGGGTTCTAAATTAATTTCTAAAGCAAACCAGCATTACTTAAATCTATATAACAAAGTAGCAATATTTCTTAAAAGCACTGTAAAAATATCAAAAAGAAGAAGAAAAAAATCTTTCTTCTTGGCTGTAAAGAAGATATGGGTAGAAAAGTAGAATTCAGAGTAGTCCATGATTGCCTAGTTTATACAGCCAAGCTAAAGGTATTATCTGAGTATATCTGACATGATTGGAGCATATCAGCAAAAGCCATTGGTTTCTCTGACCCTGACAGCCTAAATTGCCTCTCTGCTCATGTTTAAGAGCTGGGGGTTAGAGGGAACATGCTGACTGGTCGCTAAAAGGTATTTCCAATCTTCTCCTTAGGAGGGTCAAGTCCTGACTGGAAGGGAATGGAGTGTGGGGAGAAGATCTGGAAGTGCAGGGTGGCGGGGAAGCTGGACTAAAGAGAGGCAGCTAGCCCAGCAGTGTGGCACCAACAGCCGATCTAGCTGGGGCTCTAATTACTTCTCAAACAGCTGTCAACCTCCCCAGCCTGAGCTTTCATTTCAAAGGTACCTAGAGCAGTCAATACCTTAGCTAAGAATTATCACTGTCAGGCAAAAAAAAAAGAACAACAACAACACACACACACAAACAAACAAAAACAAAAACAAAAAACCAAAAAACACCTCTAACATGAAGACACTAAAACAAACCCATAGAAAAGAATTATCCTTAATATCTCAGAGAGATAGTAGAAAATGTTTCTTGCCCTTAAAAATGAAGTTCCAAAGGACAACACAAAAAAATAAAAAAGGAAGAAGAAAAGAAACAGAGAAAAAAAAGCTCTTGGGAAGTTCTTAAGTCTGCTACCAAATCAGTTATCACTATCCATCTGCTTTCCAGCTTCTAAAATTTGTTGCTGTTGTAGACTCACCTGGAATCAGAGAGTGCTTTGTCTTCTCTCCTATTCCTTATATCCTTCTGGATTTATGACATTTCTTTTTAACCCCTTAAATGGGGTTTTAGTGGCATTTCAGGAAGAAACAGAGTTAGATATGTATAACCAATCAGCCATTTCTTGTTGGGAAACACAGATGGTTCCTTTGTGGGGTTTTCTTCATTAAGTTAATATAAAACTACAGATATAGCATAAAAAGGTAGATCTCAGGCAGGAAAACAATGAATTTATCTGAGAAGGCTATTCTATTTTATTGAGATTGTACCCCAAACAGGAGCAATTTCTGATGTGTTCTTTGCAAATAATAAATTAGCTCACATATCAAGTATGGTGAGGGTGCTTTCGCCAGAATATTGCAAAACTTTGACTCAAACTTGGGTGTACAACATGAAATTTATTGTCTCACATTAACTGGAAGTTCAAAGGTAGAGACATGTGACTTAGCAGCTCAGCGACATCATCAAGTACACGTTGCCCTGTCTCTACTCTGCTGTCCTCTTTGTCACCTTCATTCCAAGGCTGACTCCCCTCACTGTTGTCATGATTTACTGTGGAGTCTAAACTTAGAAGTGGTAGCTAATCCATGGAAACTTCCTTTCTTGTTCCTTAACTATACCCCAGAGAGATCCTAGCACTCTCTAGTCACTTTGAGATATTAAAGAGTCCGGTTCAGTTTTAAAGTTCACGATGATGCCTAATGCAATGCTCTTTCTCTCCCTCAGCTCAGACTTGATCTGTAGCCCAAGGAACCCACCATGAGAGGATGAGAATCCTCCTATAGCTTGGTGTTCCCTCTTGTGGATCTCCCTTCTGCCTCCATGGAGTTAGGAGGAAGGATGGGCAAAAGGAGGAAACACCTTCTCCTTGACTGGTGCAGTCACTGTCCTCTCATTGGTACTTGTGGGAGAATCTCCAGATGTATGGCATGTGGCCCTCATTGTACACATCTCTGGTGCCAGCCACAGCACTGGTCTGACCACTTTCAACCCCTCTCAGCATCCACCCACAGCCTCCTCCCAGTCTGGTCAGGGGCCAGCTTTCAAGTTGAGTTTCTGTGGTGTCTCCTTGACATTGAGAAAACCACCCATTCTCACCATGCCACATGGTGGGTGTGCAGGATGCCCTCTCTGTTCACTCTGCCATCTCTCTCCAATTCCTTTCTCACACCTCCAAATTCACAGAGGGCAGATCAGCAAGTTCATCCCTGAAACAGATAACCAACTGAGAAAAAGCAGCTAGGCTTGCATTTTTCCACCAGGTAGGTGTCTCATGACCTAGACAACTCTCTTTAAATTTCTTGTTTTCTCTATCACTAACCTGGGTTTGCATGGAGGACAGAGGTAAGGGTTGGGGAGATGGTCCCACCCTCTTCAAACCATCTCAAACTTTTGGCTAACCCAGAGTGTCTCAACCTTAACACTACTGTTATTTTGGACCAGATAATTCTTTGTTGTGAAGGCTGTCCCGTGCATGAGAGGGTATTTAGCAGCATTCCTGGACTTTACCCAGTAGATGCCTGAAGCACCCACCACTTCTTCTTTTTTTTTTTTTTAAAGATAGGGTTTCACCATGTTGGTCAGGTTGGTCTCGAACTCCTGATCTCAGGTGATCCACCTGCCTCAGCCTCCCAAAGTGCTGAGATTACAGATGTGAGCCACCACACCTGGCCATCCCCCACTTCTTGACAATTATGACCAAAATTTCATGGGCCCAACCCCAAGAGTACCCTTTGTTCTCCTAAAACCTAGGTTTTGAGACACAAAAACCAGGAAGAAATTCAAAGGATATCTGCTTTCCCTTGAGGCAATGAAAACCTCGTCTCCTCCTGCCCCACTGAGGTAATGCATGGGGACGAGAGGGGCCAGGCAAAGGGAGAAGTTAGATGCACAGGAAATACAGTTAATATAGCAAGAGCATCATGCCATGTGTTCTGTTTTCTCACCTGTTGCCTTAGAATGTATACCACTTGGGCCAGGCACAGTGGCTCACGCCTATAATCCCAGCACTTCGGGAGGCCGAGGCGGGTGGACCACGAGGTCAAGAGATCGAGACCATCCTGGTCAACATGGTGAAACCCCGTCTCTACTAAAGATACAAAAATTAGCAGGGCATGGTGGCGCACGCCTGTAGTCCCAGCTACTCGGGAGGCTAAGGCAGGAGAATTGCTTGAACCCAGGAGGCGGAGGTTGTGGTGAGCCGAGATTGCGCCACTACACTCCAGCCTGGGTAACAAGAGTGAAACTCCATCTCCCAAAAAAAAAAAAAAATGTATATCACGTGTTTATTCTAGTAACTCCTTTGTGTATATATTACATTTTGTATATTACACATAGACTGCAATGAATACACATACAAAAAGAAATTTGAGGGAGGCAGAAAGATTTCATCACTAAGTTCTGATCGATATATCTGATAAAAGAATTATTCTTAGCCGGGTGTAGTCGCTCACACTTGTAATTCCAGCACTTTGGGAGGCTGAGGCGGGTGGATCGCTTGAGGTCAGGAGTTTGAGACCAGCCTGGCCAACATAGTGAAACCATGTCTCTACTAAAAATACAAAAAATTAGCTGGGTGTGGTAGCGGGAGCCTGTAATCCCAGCTACTAGGGCGGCTGAGGCAGAATTGCTTGAACCCAGGAGGTGAACATTGCAGTGAGCCAAGATGGTGCCATTGCACTCCAGCCTGAGCAACAAGAGCGAAACTCCGTCTTAAAAATATAAATATATATTTTTCAGTTCCAGAGTTAGAGGGGAAGTTCAATACTGAGAAACACAGTTCCAGGAACGTGTGTGTTGGGCTTGAAGAATTTATATATACACACACATATATTATTGAAGAATATATATAAGATTTTTTTAAATTTTATTTATTTTTTTTGAGAACGGGGTCTCACTATATTGCCCAGGCAGATCTCGAACTCCTGGGCTCAAGCTATCCTCCCGCCTCTGCCTCCCAAAGAGCTGGGATTACAGGCATGAGCCACAGCGCCCGGCAAGATATTTTATATATATATATTCTTCAAGCCCAACACACATGCCTGGAACTGTGTTTCTCAGTATTGAACTTCCCCTCTAACTTTGGAACTTACACTCCTAGTGAATTAAAGGGAGGCTTGGGTGTTTGAAGAAGGAGATGGATCAAAGGCCTTACATTTGATGCCTTTAACTCTGCAGGAGTCATTCCAAGGAAATCAAAAAGAGCCAGCAATAACTCCACTGAAAACAAATCTTTCGTCACTCATACACGACAGAGACCGTGCCCCTGCTCCAGGTGCTGTATCTCTTGTGTATTCATTCATCATTCATTTCAATTTGGCAGTAAGAAGCTCCTGAATCCCCAGGACATGAAGCGCTGTAGAGGTTCATGTAAAACAATGCTGAAGATCACAGTTTCATTTCCATACAGGTTTCCAGACCTTTATTCTACTGATCAATGAACTGATACCTTTGGCACAAATAGGGGAAAACATGGGTTGAAACTGAGGCTAAGAAAAAGGGAGCTGTTTTGTCTTCTGAAACCTCATGTATGGAGAATCTAAGCTCATATCCATTTATTTTATATGCCTTGCACAAAAAGGCTTTTGATGCTGCCCTGGGCATTGGTACTCATTTCAATTCCTATTTTATTCACAGATTCCCAGGTTATTTACCATGACTCATTTCTCTTTTGGTTACAGAGCTCTAATGTGGCACATAAGTTGGGATATAAATCTGCTAGATATTTACAACTATTTGGGGAAAGTGTATCACTACGTTATCGACATTGTTTGTTGAGACGTTGGTAAACTGCACTATGAAAGCATTAACCCTTGCCCTCCACCAAAATTCCACCTGCAGTAAGTTTTTTTCCTTGTGCATCTCCGATCCAAACTGTAGCAGCAGTGGCATGTGTGCGGAGCCACCTCACCTCTGGGGCAGGTCTGCCAAGAGCCCAGCAGTACCCAGCTGGGATGCAGCACTGGCTTTTCTCCTCGGATGAATCAGACCGGTGCCCGAACTCCAGAAGTTCATTTAGCCCACCAACTGACTAACTTGCAGTTTCTTTTCTATGGAAGGGACCACTTTGGATTTGTGTATCTATCCTTAGATCCGCTATGTACTCTGCTCTGCTCTTACTTCAGTACGGTCATTGAGTGCATTCATATTTAGGCATGGCCTACAGGTTTGTGGCTAAGGCGAATCTTCATTTAACACCCTATTTTTTTCAAGTGAAAATTGTCTAGTTAAGAAATACTCTGGCTTACACAGTTATTTTTTCTTCAGGGAATCTAATAGTCACTTGGCATTATGTATTACCCCAAAGTATCATCATTTGGAATATTAATTACTGTTAAAATAACCGGTGAAAAGACTTATATTTTTCTAAGAATACTCCATATAAGCTGCTAGCCACTTTATTTTTTATGTAATGGGAAAGCACTAACACTGATATAGTTGTACTCTGTGCCAGGCACTGTGTTGAACAGATCATCTCATTTAATCCTAATAGGTGCCCCATGCCTCACTTGGTCTCCTTGAAAACAGACGTTGAGATGAGGGCTTTGTGCAGGTAGTATATTTGGGAGGTGATCCTTGAGGGCATGAATGAGGGCTGCAGAAAGTGAGTCAGAGAATGAGAAAGTAGAGTCAATATAAGGATGTATTATTTAAGTACCACGGTGGGCCACGGGGACTTAACTCTGTGTCATAACCTCTTGAGAACTGGACAGAGGCCTCCCACAATTGTCCAGCAGGACAGGAAGCAGGGGTACTTATCCAGTGGTTCCCATGCTCCACAGGCCAAGGATTACTCCCAGACACAGAGAGCTCTGCTTGCAGGGAAGTGAGTAGATGCCGCCATCAACAGCCCACTGTCGACACAGCTATAGTCATAGGGGAAATATGTGAGTAGGGGCAACAGAGGCTTCTGACACAATTATTATCCTACCATTTTACAGAGAGGAAACTGAGGTACATGGAGGTTACTTCATCCTCCCAAGGTCATAGGCTGGTCAGTGGTGGGGCCAGGATTTGAACATAGGCAATCTGACCTCAAAGCTCATGGCCCCAACCGCTGTGCTCCTGACCTCCTGCAGAAGGGATGATGATGGCTGCACTCCAGGCTTCCCTTGTGTAGCTCCGCCTAGGGATTTGGGTGTCCATCATCAATTCAATCTGGAAGTCATCCTGGTGATATCTCTTCGAATGTTGCATTTCCTCCTTATGGAATTTATTTTCTTTTAGTTGCAACAACACAAGAAAATGATACTGAAATGCCGCATCTGCATTCATGAGAAAACAAATAAATATATCATCTGAGACCATGTAGGAAGAGATAGGTTCCAACAGTATACCACTCGAGGGAGAGAAAAAGGGGAGAAAATATAGCTCATACAACTTTTCTTGAGTTCAGAAACTGCTTTTCAATTTTTTATTAAAATGTTATTCTTCAAAGAGTATAGAAATACACCTGGCAATGACCTGTTAGAAGTCAGCCATCTGCTTCAAACATACATAAGAAACATACCCAACCAGATTCTGCCTCAACAAAATTTATTAAGGTGTACATATACAGTATATTATCAGAACAACACCAAAGTGGCTACAGTTGACAGATTCTCCTAAAGTGGACACTATGTTCCTACAGATTATTATTCCCCTTGATACAAGTTGTAATGATTGTGAAAGTCTGAAAGATAAGCTTGAAGGGGCCACAGCGTTGACTATCAGGGCAAGGAGCTATAGACGCCATGCACACAGGGCCCAGGAGGCAGTGGAGCCGCAGGAGGGCGTGGCAGACCCATTTCTGCTGTGAGCAAACAGTGCTGTGAGGAGACCAACACAAAGAGGAAAATGGTTCTTCTCCAGGGGGTCTTTGGGTTCATTCAGGAAACACAAGACACCACACGCAAGAGAAGAAAGGAAAACCAAACTCCCTACAGAGTCTGGGCTCTCTGAGAGAAGGGGCCAGTGTGGTCAAAAGAGGGGACTTGTTGAGATGTGGAAGTTTGCTGGTGAGGATACCCACTTCCCTTCAAGCTTGCTCAAGACACCAGAGTAGCTCCCCTAATTGCCAAGAGCAAAAATAAAACACCCTAGAGAGAAGAGCAGAGCTGGCACTTGGTTTGTCCTTACTAGGAGTGAAGTGTTATCTGCGGTTCTAATTCAACCTGGTGAAATCCACCCCAGGGGGGTCCCAAATTGCTTGTCAGGCTGATCAGCTGAGGACACTGCCCTCCCTCTTTTACCCACTCTGGTTCATATTAAGACAAGGAAGGAGGAAGTGAAGAGCTCATCTGGGCCAGACGTTACCTTGGCACTCTAAAATAATTATTTCTCCCTGTTCTGTTCCTCCTCTGTGTTCAAAATTAAGAGAGAAACCACAGTTGCACAAACAGACTAAAAAGGAGACTGGCCACACCTGAGCTCTAGAGTCTTCCTCGGAATGAAACCATCTTTGTCAGATTCTTCCCAATCTCTTGGGCAGAATCACCTTTCCAAACCAGGCCTTTTCAGTTTGATGTTTCCAAAGGACCCAGCTTACCCTAACTCCATTTTACAAATACCTTTTAATTCTGAAAGTTTGCGTAAGATGATTTTTTTCAATATGCTTGACTCATATTCATTGTTACATAGCACCTTTCATGTGAGATCAAAGGGAAGAGAAAAAACTACAGTGCCATAGGCATCCCTCAGTCTATCTTATCCCCCATAAGCTTCTCTCTCATTTGTTGAGAAAACACAATTTAAGGTGAAAGACATAGCAAACGATTTTCAGTGTTTTGCAACCAACACTGACCCTGACTGGAAGGTGTAGGTGTATCTCTCTGAGGCATTGGTGATGCCAAGGGAAAATCAGAATTATCAAGGACAAAATGTCTCCCTTACTCCTGGGCACATCTGTTTTCTATCACAGGTGTGGAATCGTCATCCCTTACCTACATCCCAGTGAAAGAGACGAAGGGTATCGGGAGAAACGGTGAGGAGTCATATGACTGGGGCTCCCAGAGAAATGGTGTAAGATGCCAAATCCCTATCTTCTCAATATATAACGTTTGATATGTTTAAGTTAATCAAACAGGCATTTTCTCTGGGGCTACCCTGCTCCATAATTATCTTAGAATTCCCTTAGAGCGTCCCTGCTCCCTGTGAGCTCTAAAAGTCTTCTCTCTGCGTGTTCTCTGTGGAGCCCAGGGAAGTAAGGCATCCCCAGAAAACGCACATGGAGTACCCACCTGAAGACCCATTCAAAACTGCCCAGCTCTTGGCCCCACAGGGAATAATGTGGACTTCACTAAGAAAATGGATCACTGAGATAGATATATATACTCCCTCAATAAAGAGGACATTGGATTTTACGTAGATTTCCCTATCATTCAAAAGCATCTGGCCCATATTGGAGGAATCAACTCACACTGAGTTGCAAGGAGATCGTAAAATCATATGGCCACAGTATTCCCACTCTCTGGTGGGAATATTCTAGAGAGTGGGAATATGGAAGCTCTCTGTTGCCTACAGGAATTTATGATCCTTGCTAGGAATCCACCTTTGGAAAAATGCTCACTTTATTGTTTCTGCTCATCTTCCGCTCTACCCTGCCTACCTTGGGCACCTTTGTCTGGATTAGCTCTTCTGGGGTGTTACCCAAGGGGGGAAGCAGCCGCTTCTTGCTGTTTCGGGTTTCTGAGAGCCACTGAGGAGGCAACTCAAAAGGCCCAAAGCCAAACTGCAGGGAATACTTATCAGAGAATGTTTCAGGTTCCACAGGGGCTGCTGGTGCCACCTGGGATACAGAGTCCACCGTGCCAAGGGGTGGGGCAGAGGGTGCAAACTGTGGCCCCTGCTCTCCCTCCAGGCAGGTGCTAAATATCTCCTTGGCCTGGAAGTCAGCTGAGCCAAGGTACTTGGCCTCACTCTCTTCCTCATCCTCTGTGGGCTTAAAGATCTGCTGCTGCCCAATGTGGAACATCTCTAGGAGCTGGCTGCCCGAACGTATGCTGGGTTCCAGGCTGGCCTCAGCCATGCCACTCCCGGTACTGACCACATTACGGCGACTGTACCGGTGGTGTAGTTGCACCAGGGTCCCTATCAAGCACTTGCGGACAGATTTGTTCACAGTAAGAAAGAGAACAGGGTTTGCCAGCAGGGAGACTTTGGGCAGCCAAATGGCAGTGAGCAGCAAGAAGACGGAAGTGTTGGGGACATTGAGCACGGTCTGGTAGACGACCAGGGTGGCATAGGGCACACTACACAAGATGAAGACCATCACCATGGAGAGCAGGGTGGCGTGCAGCTCGGCCTCCCTCTGGGAGGCATAGGGGATGGAAATGGTGTTCTGTGGTGTCCGGAGTGCTGCTATGATGACCTTCTTCTTCTGGCTGGCACTCAGGGCCCTTCGGATCAGTATCAAGAAGAGGAACACCACTGCCACAGGCACAATGACCGTGGTGATGTTATACACCAGAACATACACCAGGTGGCCCAAGGAGTTGCTCCAGACCTCCGTGCAGGTGGATGTGGCATAGATGTCAGCCACATTGGTCACTGCAAACACAGGGACGCTGGCCACCACTGCATGGGCCCAGATGTACATCACCAGTTCACGGGACTTGGCATCAGATATTTTCCTCTCCAGGGGATAGAGGACTGAGTAGTACCTGCAAGACACACAAACAAAATTAATTCCATAGAAGGTACTTTTTAAATTAGCGGAGCCTAGCTCACCAAAAGTAGGTGAGAGAGAACAAAGGTCAAGTTCTTTTATTCACCCTAAAACAGAGAGACACTGGGAGAATCCAGGAAGCCAGACCTTAAGTTTTGAGGACTCTGCAAGTACAATGGGAAGCACTGCTAGGCCAAAAAATAAAAACCTTTCCAAAAGAGCAGAGGAAAGCCTTGTCTTCATGAAGCTCTACAGGGAAGCAAGTAAATAATTTCAGTTCATAGCTAGCTTTATAGTTTTTGCTACCAGGATGAAATCTCAAAGCATGACCTCAATATGAAAGATTCCTCCATCCGCTGTAAAGATATCTACTTTTCGATTTGAGGGTAAAGGGTAATTGGAAAAAATTTTACATGGACTAAAGAAGCTTTAGGGCAATTTTCAAAGCTACCAATAGAAATGTTTGTCTACACACACATCTAAAGCAGATTTATGCCACAGTCTGGATATCGTTAGCAATTAAAACTGTTCAGGGCAGAAGAACTCAGTATAAAGAATGGACTCTGACAAGGTCCTTCCACAAAAAAATCAATTCAGCTGACAAGTTATGTCTGCTCAATAGCCATTGCTCCCATGATAATCACTCAGTAACCCTAAGGGCAATTAATAGCTCTAAAATGCCTTCACATTAGATTTTTGTTAGAATCACTGTTTTCCTTCCAACCTTTAACTTGATCCATTCTGTAACCACCTAAACAATTCCAAAAGCACACTGTTTCAATATCACCAGTGATTTGAGGGAACTGAGTAAATCTTCAGACCCTAGAACCACATCTGTCGTAAAAGGGCTGCCAGTAGCCGTCAGAGATATGGTCAGTTTTGTCACATTACCTTGGCCATATCTGTGCAGTCAGTTAATGCGGGGGTTGACCTTACAACCTTAGTGACACCCATTCACTCATAGGGCAAGGTAAGCATGCAAGCCTTCCAGTAACAAGTACGTGTGTGTGTGTGTGTGTGTGTGTGTGTGTGTGTGTGTGTGTGTGATGGTGTCTCACTCTATCGCCTAGGCTCGAGGCTCGAGTGCAGTGGCACAATGCAGGCTCACTGCAGCCTCTGCCTGGTTCAAGCCATTCACCTCTGAGTAGTTCAAGCCATTCTCCTACCCCGGCCTCCCAAGTATCTGGGATTACAGGCAGGCACCACCAAGCCTGGCTAATTTTTGTATTTTTAGTAGAAACAGAGTTTCACCATATTGGCCAGGCTCATCTCAAACTCCTGACGTCTCAGTTGATACACCAGCCCTGACCTCCCAAAGTGCTTGGATTGCAGACGTCAGCCATCATGCCCAGCCTGTAACAGGCACTTCTGAGCACCGCCTATGCACCAGGTCATGTGCCAGGCACTGTGTTATAAGAATGAAAAGACACAGGGAGGTCTCTAAATTCAACAGGGACAAAGATGCACACACTAACAATTACAAACAAGGAGATGACAGCTCTACTAGAGACAGGCACAAAAGAGGTACAGGCAGCACCTAAAGCCACCTGGGAAAATAGCAGGAGAAGGAGGCACTGTGGTGGAGTCTGGCAGGGGGACCAGCTGAAGGGGAACATTCCAGGCTGAGAGATGCAAACACAATAGTGACCATGGACAATCAGGAAAGGAGGAAGCATGGTAAGATGTATTCTAGATTTCTTTCTGGGAGAGGGAAAAAAGAGAAAGAAGTGCATAAGTGATGCATGCTGCCCAGGCTAGAGTGCAGTGGCATGATCTCGGCTCACTGCAACCTCTGCATCCTGGGTTTAAATGATTATCCTGCCTCAGCCTCCCAAGTAGCTGGGACTACAGGCGCCCACCACCACACCTGGCTACTTTTTGTTTTTCTTAGTAGAGACAGGGTTTTACCATCTTGGCCAGGCTGGTCTTGAAGTCCTGACCTCATGACCCACCCACCTCGGCCTCCCAAAGTGCTGGGATTACAGGTGTGAGCCACCGCACCCTGCCTGAATATACTTTTCTAATCACAATACAGTAAATATGTGATGGCCCCACCCCTACACATGAATACATACTTAGGAGTTCACTGGATCTGACTTCCATTTGCTCACTGACATGTAACAAACCCGGGCTTACGTTAATTTCCAGTCCTGCTATGTGTTGGGGAGCAGACTGCAACATAAGCACACAGGCTCACTACAAATCATTTCCTGAGTGTGTGCATCTCTAAAAGGTGATGCAAAAAGTGTAGGTGACCTCCCAATTAACTTGCTGACTTAGTGCCATGAAACGACTAGCTTTGAAAGAAGTGAGAGAAAAGACTGTCTTTTCTTCTTTAGGTGCACATGCTGATGTGTGCAAGTAATTTGTATCTCTGAATAACAGGAATTTACCAGCCTGTTTTTCTACTAAAAGGACTTGTTTAACTTTTTAAAATTATAGTAAAATTATAATAGTTTTTCCACTGGAAAGAAAATGAGAATTTCTTACTGTTTTCATATCTCTTTGTCTAAGACCAAGGGCCCAGAAATAGCCCACAGGGATTATTGCATTGCTTCCAGGTATAACAGCAAACTCTTCAGAATAATGTATTCCTTCTTACTGAATCTTATTTAAAAAAAAAAAAAAAAAAAAAACTTTCAGGATTCATAAGCAGCATTACTCACAATATCCAAAAAGTAGAAACAACCTAAATATCCATCAACTGGTAAATGGAGAAACAAATCTGGTATACTCCTAAAACTGAATGAATATATTATTTGGCCATAAAAATAAATGAAGTACTGTTACATTCTGTAACATGAACTTTGAAAACATACTAAGTGAAAGAAGCCAGACACAAAAGAACACACATTGCATGACTCCACTTACAGTGTAATGTCCAAAAAACAAACATATAGAAACAGAAAGTAGATTCATGGTTGCTTAGGTCTGGGGATGGGCATGAGGAGGGACTCTAAGTTTCTTTGTGAGGTAATAGAAATGTTTTAAAATTATATTGTGACAATGACTGTACAACTCTATAAATATATTAAAATTCATTGACTTGTATGCTTTAAATAAATAAATTTTATAATATGTAAATTATATCTCAGTCCAGAATATCAAACTGAAGACTTAAGACTTTACCAGAGAAGGTACTCTCAGGGACATTCAGAAGGACACTGAACACAAAATGGTCCAACATAAAACGCACTAACGCACCCACCAGAAATACATTTGAGAAAGGACTCTGATTTCACTCTTGTCTTCCACTCCTTGGAAATAAAGCCTTGGGAATTAATAGCACTTTCCAGATATTCGAAAAGCAATGGAAGAGAGACATGCAACATCACCATAAAGCAAGCGTGGCAAATTGGCATCTCAGGGCACACATTCATCTTTCTGAAGGGATTTGGTTGACCACATAAAACTTTTTGAAAAAAAACTAATTGCCAACATTTTTTAATAATGAGATTCTAGATATTTTTAATTCCTCTTCTGAAGAAAGAAAAAAGTCCTGCCCACTGAGTTTAGATTCTTTTTTTTTTTTTAAGAATGAAAGAGAGAAAGAAAGAGGAAGAGATTTTAGAAAAAGAGAGAAAAGGAGAAAGAAAGAAACAGCAAAAGAAAGAAAAAAGAAAAAGAAAGAGATTTTAGAAAAAGAAAAGGAGAAAGAAAGAAACAGCAAAAGAAAGAAAAAAGAATGAAAGAGAAAGAAAGAGGAAGAGATTTTAGAAAAAGAGAAAAGGAGAAAGAAAGAAACAGCA
>PVKP010036050.1:0-22768 GCA_004027715.1 Plecturocebus donacophilus | reverse complement strand
TCTTGCTGATGAGGAGCTGCGATCCCCTGTAGGAGGAGAGGCATTCTGATTTCGGGTGTTCTCAGCCTTTTTGCACTGGTTTCTTCCCATTTTTGTGGATTTATCCACCTGTCGTCTTTGTAATTGCCGACTTTCAGATTGGGTCTCTGAGTGGACGTCCAGCTTGTTGGTGATGAAGTTTTTTCTGTTTCTTAGTTTTTCTTTGGCGGGCGCCCCTTCCCCACAGAGCTGGGCCTTCCCGGCTTCAGCTGTGCTTGTTCTCGGTCGTCAGCGCTTCCAATTGCTGTTCTCCTTGTGGGGATTGGACCAGCCAAGCCCGACTAAAATGGCATCCAGTCCCATATACTCCACACCGAGAAGCGCCGCGCCGGCCAAAAGAGTCGCGCTGGTGACCCATGTGGCTCCTTCACCGGGAATCTCCCAGTCTGTGGGCATCAAAAATTCGTCTGCAATTGCGGCATCCACTCGCTCTCTGCGCTTTCACTGGGAGCTGCAATCCTAAGCTGCTGCTACACGGCCATCTTGGATCTCTCTCCAAGCAAATGGATCTTTTTGAATGCCAAAAGGTATTAATATTGGTAAATTAGTAATCCCTTGACTATTTTTGGAGTAGTGAACTTCCTTATTATTGTACTACAGAAATCGAGTGTGAAGTGAAAGACATGTTATGCTACTATTATGCCTTCTTTGTTGGAAAGGTTATGCCCTCCTAGCATAAATATTTGAGTTCTTCAAAGACTTAGTACATGGTTGCACCAATTATAACCTAATTAAAAAGTAAGATAAAACAAACTTATTGTCTTAAATTTTAATTTCATTTACAAAAGGTAAAGTCCTAATCAAATGTTTACCTCAGCTGTTTACTATGGAATTTTGCTAGACACCTGAGTATCCGATGCTTGGTTTACAAAGGAGAAGAGCCTTGTTCCAAGGCTGACCCTCCAGAGAACTGTGGGTGGGAAGCGATGTTCTGCACCCAGCCGTTGGCACCTTCTTTGACTAATCCCTACTCTTTTGCTTCTTCAAAGTAGATCCAGCTTGAACCCTAATCCTTCAGGGTCTTTCCAGGTATCTGGTTTGTTGATGTGAAGCTTTACTTTGAACTCAGGTGTTTATGAAAGACAATAGCTCAAACGATTACTCTTTCCTGAAAACACCTTTGTTTGAACAGCAGCACTCAGTGCCTAACACCAAGAGGTGAAGAGGGAGAGGTCTGTGGATTTTGAGGGATGATTATGTGCAGGGGGACCTTTTCTGCCACTTGAACATGCCCTGTCTGTGACTTTTGCAGAAGGCCAACTCTGCTATCAGTTTATCTCTGCATTATCAACACTAAAACCCCTGTGTGTCCTGGGATGGGAACTCTGGACACTCATCCCCAAATTAACATTTTGGCCTTAATCATCCCACAGAGTAGGAATGGCAAATAGATTTCCTCTCACATGCCGGCTGTGACTACCTGGGGAACTGCAATAAGATTTCTGAGACCATACCTGGTTCAGCAGGAAAGATTGTGTCAATGGGTTCCTGACGTCTGTCAGGGTCACTGGAGGTGTGGTGGTAGCACACACGCCACATTCCTGCTATCTTTTTCCTTGATTGTATCATGCAGTGAGTATTCCTGTACCACATCAAGGAAGTCATTTGTTACCATTTAGTTCTTGTCTGTTCACCAAGACTCAGAGTTTACTATTGAGCTCTTAGGACCTCCAGAAGGTACCAGGGCTCACCTTTTATATATGTGTATATGCATACAAGATTAGTAGCACCATCTTAGTGTACAAAGAATAGCACATTATTCCTACTGATACAGCTAGATACACCTGGTTTTATTAAGGGCTTACATTAGGGAGTACCAAGGTATGAAATTGTCAAGCACTATGCTCTAGACACAAGAATATTTCAGATTTGGTTATTCATTTTTTAAAACATACCCAGAGTAGACATTTCTGCAGAGCTCAAGCTTAGGGAAGATATCATTTTTGCACTGTCACTTTCAACACTATGCACTTTTATACTTTCTGTACTGTCAGAGAAATTTGAGCAGCTTTTGGTGTTAAGAGCTTCAGGGACAATTCTGTTAGAAAAAGAATCCCAGGGGAAACAGTAAGGGCTAAAGACCCTTATTTTAGCCAGTACACACCAGAACCTTAGGAAGTAATTCTGTTTGCTGTGGTTTTATTGGACTCTAGTTAACTTCACCCCTGAACCTGAAGGTCCCTACAGGATCAAGATGTGCCTCATTAATGTGCAGTCCTTGAAATGGCTGTTCCTCATGGGACGGTCTCAGAGCACTGTGGTTAAAGTGATACAGTCCAGTTTTCAAAAGTAATTTCCAAACCTTCTAGCTGCCTTTCTTGAACTCTGTAAGGGGAGATAAAGAAACCACAGCAATATACCTTCCACATATCCTTTTCTCTTTCATCCATTTTCTTCACACTGAAGCTGCTCCATCTCCCTTACCCAGCTTCTCTCCAGCAAAACCCTCCATAGCAGCCCCCACAAGCTCTAGACCCTATGCTTGTTACCTGTTCCCTGATTTTCTTCCTCTGCATTACCAGGCTCCAAAGGGCTTATTTCACAGAGCAGGATGTTCCATGACTGTAAGTTGGGTGAGAAGGGTCAAGTGTGGGAGGAGAAAGGTGGGAGCTAGCATACATGACTTGCTTCTCTTTTCTCATGTACATCATGTACATCTCTTAAAGGTTCACTTTTAGGTTGTTCTATCCTGGATTGTGTTACAGTTGCTGGGAAAGAAAGATTGAATTGCAGTTCTCACACTGGGGCAGGGGGCTGTGCAGAGTCTTGTTCACTCTAGACCTGGGTCTGCCTTCGGGATGCTATTGCACCTGGGTGTCTGTCAGGGTTGGGAGCTGTTGCTCTGGGTTGCTACCAATGTATTCCTGGGATGTATTTGTCATGGCCTCTTTCCACTGGCATCAGGGGTTTTCCTCTATAGATTGCACCTTTTGGGGTGATTGTCTTTCTCTTCCACTCCTTGTATGCCCTTCTGGAGTGGGTCTTGAGTTCACACATTCAGTTGGTAATATAGGTCCAAGGTCTATTTTATTACAGTGTGAAGCAATTTGGAGGACACCAGTATACACAGGCGGGTTAAACTACAGCTACAGAGCCGCACCAGTGAGTCCTACCACTTTGATGGCTCCTGCTTCGTTTCACTCCTGAGCCCTCTTTAAGCCCAACCCTGGCCTCTGTTTAGGCTCAGCCTCTCAGGTGGATTTTGACATTTTCTCTACCAACTTCCTCCACAGATTCTTCATGGAATTTGGAGTTCTTTCCTCTATTGGTTTTCTCTTCTCAGGGGAATTTGCCTCTGCTTGCTGTTCCTTGATCTCAAACCTTTTCTTTCTTTTTAAAAATAAAACATTTCTTCTTTACACATGGACGTCAAAGATGCATGCTCATTGTAGAAAGTACTTTGCAGGAAAATACAAAACCTGCAAAGAAAAACTGCAATTATCCATAATCCTAGAAATAACCACAGTTAAAGTTTGGTAAATATTCTTTACTTTTACATCGGTGAGAATACACTGTATATTTAGATTTGCATTCTGATTCTCCCTTATCTTTACTTCTGAGTTAGTCTGTACCAACTCTTGGCAAAGTCATAAGGCTGTTATTGCATTGTTATTTGTGTGTGCCATACACAGGTGTGCGCATGTGTGCACACACATGCATGCACATGCACACACTTTCTCTCTATCTCTAACTGGTATCTTAAGGTAGGATCAGGTGCTGAACTCCTGGTTCCTCTACGACCCAACTCATAACACTCAACATTTGGGCTCCTGTTTATTAGACAGTTACTTTTTTCTTACCCGTTCTGTCCCCTCTTCTCAACCTTTATGGATATATGTGATTTCTGGTTGATTAAAGGAATTATTACATGATGTCTAAAGCTTGACTTTAAATAGGTAACAGGTAACACTGAACACATAAGAGGGAGGCCCCCTTCTCATAACTGCCTTATTGGTTCACTTCCTCTGGTATTTGGGACCTTCGTCTCCCCGCTTTCCTGGTCTTAGCTCGATTTCTTATTCTTAAGAGCCATCAGCCTCCACAAATTGCTAGGAAACACGGTCTGAGCACCCAAAGAGAATTTTCTGTTATTCTCTTGTACAATGACAGTGAAGAGATTTGATAAAAGCCTGAGTGAATTTTTAGTCTAGGACGTTCTGTTCGTAAGCTATAATTGCTGTTTTTCCCTTTATCTCTAGAAGTAATCTTGACAAACAAAAGAAACTTTAGTGTTCATATGTGTATTATTATTTTATCAAAATTTCTCCTTTAAATGCATGATTAAAAAAGGAGTTCATCATTGAAGATGATTTCATTTTGTCTTGGGACTGGTTTTACATGACTCTCAGAGGGGGAGGTTCACTCTAAAGGTGAATCTCCTGGGATGCATTTATTCTACAAATTGAGGCACACCTGCTTGCAGTAAATATAGAGAAGACCATGAAATACCAAATTTAAAAATAATTTTACAATTGAAAAATGTTAAATCAACTCTTGGTTTTTAAGGTGTAGTACCTAAATGATGTGTATTGATCTTCAAAATTTAATATGACTGAGGGTAGCATAAGAGAATATGGATTAAATAATATTTTGGAAGGATTTAAGTTAGATATTTCAAGCTTTGAAAGATTCAGAGACGCCAGTATCTATCCATGGTCATAGGTGGGAGGAGTTTTATCTTGGGATCTGTAATAAGAGAGCAAATAATGTGTCTCCTTGTTTTACCCCTCCAGGAATCAACTCCATGATTAAGGAATATTTCTCTTTAACCAATCATATGCCCTTGATTTTGAGTATTTTAATCTGGATGAGGGATGTTGTTTTAAGATTAATTGAAAATAAATATGGTTCATGAGCTATATTTTTCTTGCTGTCATGTATTCTCCAATGAGGTAAATTACTTCTCCTTATTCCAGTGGAAAGATCAAGTTCAATGTTTAGTACATCAAACAGCCCTAGGGTATTTATTGTTTTTTATATTTTTTTCCTTTTGCTCCACAGATTTTTTCCTTTTGCTCCATAGATTTTGATGGATCTATGCTGGAGGTACCCATACATCCTGGGGTTCCCAGAGCAACAATGCCTAAACTGGAAAGAGCATCAGGTGGAAGGGATGGAATGTACTTTGGCTGTCTGATCGCTTGTTATATTGCTATTCCTGGTGGTGTTGGTCCACACAGGTGTGACTTCTCTTATTGCCCATATCAGAACTGGAAAGATGTAAGCTGCCCTGGAAGCCAAGACACCATGCTACCAGCAGAGGGTAAGGAAGCAGAGTGTCTGTTCAGTAGGTCAGAAGGTGACTCTAAGCTCTGTGAAGGCAGAGCTTGCTGTACCCACAGTGCCCAGCACAGCTCCTGCATAGCACAGGCATGCAATAAGTGCTGTTGAGTTTCTAAAGGTGGTTTATTGCTTTATTATAAGTAAAATTTCAATGCTGCAAAAGAAATAGCACTTGAAGATAAATTCTCTCAGCAAGGCAGTTTACTTCTATAGAAGGGTGCAGCTCACAGATGGAGCAATGGTGACTGTGTGCTTGGACAAGGGGCAGAGGGTACTTATGCCTGACAGGGATTGTCCCTACTGCTGTCTTTCCCCTGTTGGCTAGGGTTAGACTGTGCAAGCTAGACTAATCCCAACTGGCTATTTTAAAGAGAGCAGGGGTCCGAGCTGGAGTGGCAGGGTGGGTGTTTTGGCAGGAAGGATCGTTATGGGTGGGTCAGAGCAGGTAGCCAAGGGTGACCTAGGTCAAAGAAGGTGACTGGAGCAGGTGACTGGAGCAGGTGACTGGGATGAGTCAGAATGGAGCCGGGGGGGCAGGCGAACAGATGTGAACTACTGATCAGAACTGGTGGAGGAGGTTGTTTACTGGAATTACAAGGAAGTTAAACTTTAAAATAGAGCATTAAAGAATAAGAGAGCAGAATATACTGACATACTGATTCTTTGAAGAGAAACTTGGGGTTCACTATAGCAGCTTCATGGTCAAACTTGTCTCCCTTCTTCAAGGGTCTTGGCTGAGTCTCTACCTAGAAGCTCTAGTGATCTCTACATTACAGCATCCAGATATTTTGCCCGGACAACTGGAGATGGCAAAGCTCTGCAGGGCTGGCTGGGTTTTGGAGTCAGGACTGGCTTTGGGAGTACAGGCAAGGGAAGCCTGCAGACAGCATCAGGGAAGCCAGGGGCTAGACCCAAGCTGATTTGAATATCAATCTGAAGGGCTGGGACAGAGGCAAACACAGGTTTGAAGCACAAAGATGGAACAAGTGGACTTAGAAGATGGGGCAGGTGGTCACCCTGGATAGACACCAAAAGGCTTGATGGAAACAGGGCTTTTATGAGGCAAATGCAGCCTTATTCAGGATGCTGAGCCTCAGAACAGAGCAGTTTTGGGTAGAAGCTTTTTCTGCACACACCTTAATACAGGGCCCCATGTTCCCCACCCCACCCCTCTTAAGAGCTTGCTTTGTTTCCTGCCTCAGGAAGAGGAACTCCAGAGGTCCTCAGGCTTTCATCTTCCCAGCAGGGAAGCCAGTTCTAGAATTGGTGAATTGGTTGTGACTTTGGCAGGGACCGTCAGTACTGTTGCCTCAATCATCCAGCTCCCCACGACTTCCCACAGGCCTGGGATTGAAGCCAAGACCCATACGCCCAGCCCTCTAGGAAGCCTGTTTGTCATCATTACCAGCCCTAGGAATTCATAAGCAGATCCTCCCAGCTTTTCCTCTTGGTGACTTCTGAGGGCATCACAGGTGAAGACTTCATGCCAGATGGTCTCACGCTAGGCCCTGTGAAGGCAGCACTCACAGAACCGTTGTACCTTTAAAGAATTGCCCATTTTTGATGCCTGGCATATCACTTGAATATAAGAAGTTTAACAGAATTAACAGTCTGTGTCTGGATGCAGATGGTTTTTAACCTACAATATATTTAGGATGCTGTCTGTCCACCCCAGGGCTCCCTGAGGCAATTAAAACTGTGCCTTTGGCAATGTGGCCAACTTCAATGGCTGTTTTGCCAGAGTGAGAGCAGTTTCTCATCACGTTTGGAAGAGACTGGATTTGTGTGGTGTAGAGAGAGGAAGCTTCTGACACATGAGATAGGTCCTGTTGGTGGAATTGTGGCAGGACCCAGAGTGCTCTGAGAAGCTTTGTTTTCTTCCAAACAAATGTAAATGGGGTTTAATTTACTGGTTAAATTCTACAACGAGGAGAAACTACACAAACTGTGAAGCCACAAGAAGCAATTTTACTAAAAGATATCTTGGCCTACATGGAGAAATTTAGGCCATGGAAGACTCAAGACCATTTTAAGCTTTATGTAGACTCTTTTGGAGGCATCATCACTTAGATCAAACACATTAAAATGCACCCACATCTTGAATTAAATGTAAAATTTTCCATAAAATGTTGAAGGGATGTTTATAGTTTTGTCTTTGAAGTTATTTGCCTATAAATAATTATTCAATTTGCAATTGGCTTTGTCTACTCTCCTGAGTAGGCACAAATCAATCAGTGTGCCTACTCAGGAATTCTTGCAAAACAAGAGAATCTAATCTACAAATGTTCTCACCTGTAATAAATTTATAAATGAATAATAAATTTAACAATGACATTGACATAATTTACATTTTTCAGGCAGTTAATTAAATGGCTATTAATTTCAGTTTTGTCATCTGTAGCTTGGAACCTTTTTTTTTTCCCCATAGACTCCTGAAAACCAATGGACCCTAGCCACCTAGTTTCTTGTGCCTCACAGATGAAATAGCTCTCAGGGAATTTGACTTTGATATTTAGCTCAGGAATAAAAGATTTAAAGGGTACAGGATTACTGTTTTCAAACAGTAGAAGATCTGTATGTGAAAAAGGGATAAGAACAATTCTATGGCACTCCATGGGACTGGAGCGGGTGGCTCTCCAGGGCAACATACCAGAGAGGCTGTCACAGGAGATGTGTGACCTGGACAGGTCGCCTCCCAGTCTTTTATTGAGGCTGGGAGGTTGCAGAGTGCCGAAGAGTAGAGTCAGAAGATCAGAGTTCAAGTCCTCGTGCTAATCATTAGCCCTGTGAGTTTGAGCAAGTCACTTAATCTCTTTGTATTTCTCTTTCTTATCTACAAAATGCAGATGTGTTCTCAGCTTTACTTATGTTGCTGAAGATCAAAGTGGGATCATTTCAAACTGTTAGTCAAGTTAATAGGTTCTATACAAACATGAAGCCCTATTCAAGGGTTAGAGTGATAGCTCCAGTTCTAAGGACACTAACAGAGCACCTAATAGTAATAGGATGGAAGGAGATCTTCAAAATGAGTCATTAAAATTCATTAATGGTACCGACAGTAATCTTCCAGAGCATAAGTGACTCCTAATAAAAGTATAAGGACAAGTAAAATGTATTGGAGAACCTGGTGCTGTCTACATTTACTAAGCCAAGGCTCTATGGAGACCACCTAATATGGCCTTTGAGCTGCAGAAATGGAACACCAGAATTAGCAAGGTTAGAGCTGAAAGGGATGTTGGACAGAGTCCCCAACACTTATTTTAAACACAGGAAAAGAATATGTAAAATAGTTGAGTGACTCACAAAATGATTTCTATTTATTTATATTCTGCCTTGTTTCATAAAGTAATTCAAGTGGATTACAAGAATAGATACAATGAAATAAGAAAATCTAAAATAGAAACAAAGCTGTGATTATGGAAAATCAAGTATAATGGCTGAGTGAAAGGGGTAAGTGGAATTGCAGTCATAACATGTAGGCTATAAGAACTTCTAAAGGGTTACCAAACATGAACAAGAAATTTGATTGTGAGCTTCCTAGTAGCCAAAGCAAAAGTGCAAACCAAGTTAGTGACAGGACCAGTATCAAAATTCTTAGTCCAGTTTACTTTTTGCTCCATTACAAAATTTGTTTTAATTGAATCTACTTCTTATGGTCTTAAAAATATTTTTGAGTATAATGTTCTTTTTCTTTCTCTCGATTGATTCAGTCTGTGGAAATGGCCTGTGTGAGGGGAGTGGGAGCTACTTCCTGTACCCAGCTCCCTGGGGAATGTCTACTTTCTGTAAATGCCTGGGCAATGACTGCCTTTCCACTCTGCTTGGTCTGTCTTGCGTCTGTCATAACCATTCTGGCAAGATTTAATCAACAACTCATGCCAAATTTTCCTTAGTTGTTTCTTCCTTATGTTTAGTCTTTGCTAGGATCTGACATCTAGGATCTCAGAATTCCTGTTGTTCAGAGTCTTAGAAATTATGTAATCCATCCCTGCTACTTTAAAAAAGAGGAAACTGAGGTCCAGAGATGTTAAGTGATTTGTCCAAGGTCACACAGCAGCAACTGGCCTTTATTGAGTGCCTACATATGTCTCATTTAGTTCTTATAATGAATCCCTGATAAGTAAATGTTATTATCCTTTTTTTTCACAGTTGAGAAAAATGAGGCATAAAAAGCTGAAGTGCTTTGCCCTAGGTTATAAGAAGAGTAATTGAGGGAGCTGGGATTTGAATCCAGTTCTGTCTAGCTCCAAAGTCCATTTTTTTTTTATTGCCTGACCTCTCCACTCAGCATTGCCTCTTGGTGAGTTGGTGACAGAGGTTGGATTCAATTCAGTTCTCTGGATTCCGAGTCTACTGCCTTCCCACTATACGTTAGCTCTGATCAGAGAAGACCATCTCAGGCCCCAATTCCTCTTGGGCTGGAGAGGAGTGCAGGTCGTCTTGGATTTAGAAAGGTTCACATTGAACTTGACATTACTGTCTGTCTTGCTTTTTGGGGATTTTTCTTTGGCTATTGGCATCTGGATCTCTAGACATTTCTAGATTTCAAATGCATTCTTTGATTGACCTTAAACATGTAGGTTAAATCCATGGTTCTCAGCCATGCTATTAAGATGCACTGGTGTAGGGCAATCAGTTGTGAGGTGTCAGTAATTAATAATCGTTAAAGTAGTCTGGGATTGGTGCGCCTGGGAATTTCAGAATTGACAGCTAGGACTTTGCCTCTACCAGGGCCTTAATGAAGGGAATGGGGCATGCAGCGCATTCTATTTTAGCTAAATGGCCTCAATCTTATCTCTGCCCCAAGCAGTAAACTCTAATGAGCATTTCCTACCACACTAAGTGCAGAGCTCTGTACTTTTAAATCTTATTTTACAAAAGGCAGAGTATTGTTAGAGACCTTAATGACTAATAAGGAAGAGGGGTGCAACTTATGCTAAAACAACAAAGTACCCAGACATGCAACCATATCAACAATTGCCAGGGAATCTGGTAACTTGAAACTTTGTGGACATTTGATGTTATGCAGATAAGGATAACCACTCACAATTCAGTCCAGCACAGAGTCCCATTTAATACATAACAGACCAGTAAATAATAATTGTTAGCAGATCAAAAGATTCTTGCTGTCTCCCCTGAAAAATGCTGTGGCAGAACTTCTTAAAATTTGAACTCTGCAGCTGCTCCTAAGTCTCTCTCGTCCCACGCTCTGAAACTCTCCCCAAATCTTGACCCAGCGGAACTCACATAAACCGGCTTGCCTCTCCACGCTCCTGTCTTTGCTCAGCTCTTCATTATGTAGGTCACCTTAGCCTTTTTGTGACTTTAATTTTCCTTCTTTCTCCATTATCTTGATTCTGCATAGTTAAAAAAAAGGCCTAGGAGTTGACCCAGAAGTTAATAATTCTTACCAGTTCCTGCTCTAATGTGTGGGATCCTGCTTCTCATGTCACTTGGTGTAGAGCTAGAAAACTGACAAAGTACATCTAAACATTATTCTAGAAACTATTAGAAAGATCCATTTACCCCCCAAAACTTATATAGTATGTAGTAGTCCCCTTTCATTTGTGGGGTATACTTTCCAAGACCCCAAACAAAGGATAGTACTGAGCCCTCTGTACACTGTTTTTTTTCCTGTACATCTAATGTCAAAGACCTTAATGACTAGTGGAGGGAGGAGTAAAACCTATGCTAAAAGAACAAAATACACAGACAATGCCATGGCAGAACATCTTAACATTCTAACACATACCTCTGATAAAGTTTAATTTATAAATTAGGCACAATAAGAGATTAAAATGGAGCAATTATAATAATATGCCACCATCACTACTCTTTTGCTTTGGGGCCATTGTTAAGTAAAATAAGGGTTCCTTGAACACAGGCACTGCAATACCATGATAGTTGATCTGATAACTGAGCTGGCTGCTAAGTGACTAATGGGAGTGCCTACAGTGTGCAGATGTGGGACAAAGGGAGGATTCACATCCCGTGTGGGACTGAGTGGGACAGACGAGATTTCATCACGCTATTCAGAATGGTGCGCAGTTGAAAACTTTTGAATTATTTCCAACATTTTTCATTTAGTATTTTCAGACTAGGATTGACCATGGACAACTGAAATCTTGGAAAGAAAAACTGCAGATAAGGGAGGGCTACTGTATTGTGAAACAAAAAGCCCATGGTTTGGCATTTTCTCCCTGGGATTGATAATAGAGCTTATTGACTGTGGGGGCAGAATGTATGTGTGTATCTGTGTGAGGGAGACGTAGTTCCTTGCAGACTTTAATAAGAGAATGGAGAGGAGTTCCCAAGATTGATAAAGAACGGTTCCATATTGGGCATGGCTCAGGCCTATAATTCTAGCACTTTGGGAGGCACAGGTGGGAGGATCGCTTGAGGCCAGGAGCTTGAGACCAACCTGGTCAACATAATGAGACCCCATCTTTATGAAAAAAATAATAAAAAAATAAAAGAATGATTTCATTATGGGTGTGTTGACTCAGGCCTGTAATCCCAGCATTTTGGGAGGTGGGGGTGGGAGGATTGTTTGAGTTCAGGAGTTTGAGACCAGCCTGGGCAACATACAAGACTCTGTCTTTACAAAAATTAAAAATTTAGCCAGGTGTGTTGTCATGCACCTGCAGTCTTAGCTACTTGGGATGCTGAGGTGGGCGGATGGCTTGAGCTTAGGAGGTTGAGACTGCAGTGAGCTATGATCACACCACTGTAATAAAGCCTGGGTAACTGAGCAAGATCCTGTTTTTTTTTTTTTAAAAAGAATGATTTCAGAGAAGTAGGAGCAAAGAAGGGAAGAAGCACAAGAATAGTTTTTAAAGGGTTAAAAAACAAAATATTTGTCTTTATTTTGAAGCTGAAATGTGCACTGTGTCAAAATTAAGGATTTTGATAAACCTGAAATAGTTGAGTGATGTTCAGGGGCCTCTGGAGCAACACCACACATCTACATCCATCTAATCTTTGACAAACCTGACAAAAGCAAGCAATAGGGAAAGGATTCTCTGTTTAATAAATGGTGTTGGGAAAATTGGCTAGCAATGTGCAGAAAGCAGAAACTGGACCCCTTCTGACACCTTACACTAAAATTAACTCCAGATGGATTAAGGACTTAAATATAAGACCTAAAACCATAAAAACCCTGGAAGAAGAAGAAGAAGAAAAAAAAAAAAAACCCTAGAAGAAAACCTAGGCGAAACCATCCAGGACATAGGCATAGGCAAGGACTTCATGACTAAAACACCAAAAGCATTGGCAACAAAAGCCAAAATAGACAAATGGGATCTAATTAAACTCCAGAGCTTCTGTACGGCAAAAGAAACCATCCTTAGCACGAACTGGCAATCAACAGAATGGAAAAAAATTTTTGCAATCTACACATCTGACAAAGGGCTAATATCCAGAATCTACAGAGAATTAAAACAGATCCACAAGAAAAAAACTCATCCAAAAGTGGGTGAAGGATATGAACAGATGCTTTTCAAAAAGAAGACATATATGAAGCCAACAAACATATGAAAAAATGCTCATCATCAGTGATCATTAGAGAAATGCAAATCAAAACCACATTGAGATACCATCTCACGCCAGTTAGAATGGCGATCATTAAAAAATCTGGGGACAACAGATGCTGGAGAGGATGTGGAGAAATAGGAACACTTTTACACTGTTGGTAGGAGTGTAAATTAGTTCAACCATTGTGGAAGACAGTGTGATGATTCCTCAAGGATCTAGAAATAGAAATTCCATTTGACCCAGCAATCTCATTACTGGGTATATACCCAAAGGACTATAAATCATTGTATTATTAAAACACATGCACACACATGTTCATTGTGGCACTCTTTACAATAGCAAGGATGTGGAACCAACCCAAATAGCCATCAATGACAGACTGGACAAAGAAAATGTGGCACATGTACACCATGGAATACTATGCAGCCATAAAAAACGATGAGTTTGTGTCCTTTGTAGGGACATGGATGAACTTGGAAACCATCATTCTCAGCAAACTGACACAAGAACACAAAATCAAACACCGAATGTTCTCACTCATAGGTAGGTGTTAAACAATGAGAACACATGGACACAGAGAGGGGAGCATCACACACTGGGGTCTGTTGAAGGGGGCTAGGGGAGGGGTAGTGGGAGGGACAATGGGGAGGGATAAGGTCGGGAGACATGTCAGGTATAGGTGATGGGGGGAATGAAGGCAGCAAACCACCTTGCCATGAATGTACCTGTGCAACAATCTTTCATGATCTGCACATGTACCCCAGAATCTAAAGTACAATAAAAAAAATTGTATTGAATTATCAAATCCTTGATTTTTCATTTATACAACTTTCTCTAATTGAGGTCCTTATTAAACCAATTGCAATTGGCTTTACTGAGTACCATCATCTTATTTATAGTCTTACTGTGGCTAATGATGAATACTTATTGATTTCGTGCTGAATGTTATTTTTACTGTAAAGCATTTAAATTATATTTTAATCTTTTCCTTTTTTTAGTAGTTTTACTATCAGAAACAAAAAATGTTTTAGGATAGAAGTTGGATAATAGATTTTGTTCATATCAAACAAGGTTTGGAAATGACCAGAATCAGAAGTTTATTTCCAGGGTTCTTACAACTCATGTTCCCAAATGTGGACTCGACATTGGTTGAGATTAGAGTGGTCAGGATCCTCCTAGGTTCAGGTTATTTGGTTCCAGAAGTCTAAGAGTCTAGTATCCGTGGTTTTTTTTGGTCAAACTCACATGAGACGCCTGGAGAGTATCTTTAAGATTTAGAGAAAGAGGAAAGTTTAACCAGGTGTATATCTGATCCACCTGCTGAGAAATGCTGACTGGTGGAAAAGATGAGTGAAAGAGAACGTTTATATCATGCCTCTAACTTTTGCAAGGACATATTAAAGGTTATAGATCTTGTTCTCCCTTTTTTTATAGTAACACTAAAAAAAAAAATAAGCAAAAGGTAAAATCTCCCTTTGGAGGCTGATGAAAATTGTCAGATTAGATGGGCTCTTTGGGAATTATTGCTTCTTATAATGCTCTGCATACATGCAGAAGAGCACAAGAAATCACATGTCAAGGTCACTCTGCTCAGCAGAAAATTTCCTTAATGCCACATAATAGTGAGTGAAAGGGATGCAGATAAGGCTTTGAACACTAACTCATTAGGACTGTATGCGGGCTTCACTTTTTCTGGGAGCTGTGTAGCTTCTATTCAAAGACCCCAGTGCTATTTATTTATTTATTTGAGACAGAGGTTTGATCTCTTGCCCAGGCTAGAGTCCAGTGGTGCAATCTCAGCTCACTGCAGCCTCTGCCTTCTGGGTTCAAGTGATTCTCCTGCCTCAGCCTCCTGAGTAGCTGGGATTACAGGTGCCCACCACCATGCCTGGCTAATTTTTTGTATTTTTAGTAGAGACTGGGTTTCACCATGTTGGTCAGGCTGGTCTCAAACTCCTGGCCTCAGGTGATCTGCCCACCTTGGCCTTCCAAAGTGCTAGGATTACAGGCATGAGCCACCATGCCCAGCCTGACTCCAGCACTTTTGGCAGTGATGGTTGATGCTTTTCTGTTGAAATTCTGTTAGCTTAAACAGCCAGTCTCAGGGTTGGTCCCCCCCAGGTTAGCACCCACCCTGCCCCAATGTGCCCCCGGAAGGCAGGCCAACTTTCTCTTTGGGATCATGGAAACCTGTTATCCTCAGAAAACCAACAGTGAGGGCTCTGCTGTTTAAGGTAGAAATTCTAACTGTCTTGATCTTCAGAATGATCAGGTCCTCACTCATGGTTTGGAAAGATAATCAGGCTCTCAGCCAAGTCTGAAGAAAAATACTGCCCCCAATTCATATTCAGAGCAGTGAATGATTGTAATGCTTCTAGGAGATGAGCCAGGAAAACTCTTATCAAGGAAAGCCATTAGTCAGCATTTCTACAGCATTTCTAGTTTATTTTACTCATTCTTCTTGTGGAAAGGGAGGGAATTTATATTTATTGGGTGATTGTGGTGTGCCAAAAATTGCACTAGATACTTTACACTTGTGATCTCACCCATAGCACAATCTTTGAGCTGGGTATTATAATCCCCTTGGAAATGAGGAAACTGAGGCTCAGAGATGTCACTTGCTCAGGAACTTAAAATAAGTAGTGGAGCTGAAATTCTAGCTACTTCTGACCTTGATGCTTCATTCTCCCTCATGAGATCCTTTCTGAAAAAAATAAAGCAAAAATTACTGGTTATCCCATTGGTCTCTTTAGCCCTGCCTGGTCCCCTTCCATACCTGTTGGACCATCTAGCTGGGATGGTCATGTTTAGGTAACCTAAATGGTCCAGATGTTATCTAAACAGGAAATGTTTAGGTAACAGAAAGTGGTGAGTCCCCTCGCTTGAGATTTTGAGGGATGGCTGGTTGATCACAGTTTACAGTATTGTAGAAGAGATTTGTGCATCTGATAAGGGAGTGTGTGCCAGTAGTGGTATGTATTACTGATGGGAAATAATAAAAAAAAAACCTTTAATAATTGTGGATTTTCATGCATGTTAGAAAAAAATTGACCAGCATATTAGCTTATGATTTCACAGATATTACTGTGTAAACACAGCTAAGTAAAAATAAATAGGCTGGGCACAGTGGCTCATTCCTGTAATCCCAGCACTTTGGAAGGCCAAGGCTGGTGGATCGTCTGAGGTCAGGAGTTCGACACCAGCCCGACCAACATGATAAAACCGTGTCTCTACTAAAAATACAAAAATAAGCCAGGCATGGTGGCAGGAGCCTGTAATCCCAGCTACTCTGGAGGCTGAGGCAGGAGAATCTCTTGAACCCGGGAGGTGGAGGTTGCAGTGAGCCGAGATTGCGCCATTGCACTCCAGCCTGGGCAACAAGAGTGAAACTCTGTCTCAAAATAAATAAATAAAATAAATGAATAAGCTATTTTGCAGAAACACATGATGTAAATAGTGGTCCATAGATATTCTAAAAATTGTGATGGTAGTATGTGACTGATTGATGTTTGGGAATCACCAGGTGGACCTGCTGGATTTCAGGGTCCAGGGGCTTAGCCCAGGCTTGGAGGAACAAGTGCTTATGCACAGTCAGGCAGGCACAGGTGGCAGCAGGGGCAGGAACCTGGGGATCCAGGCATAATGACCGGGCAGCTGAGCCAAAGCCTCCGGGACCAGAGGCCTCTAGAGGCTCCACACCTGTGAGAGCGTGTCGTGCTTCCTTCCCAGGGAAGCAGACATGCAGGGGTGAATGGCACTAAAACAGAGATCCTGGTCTGGTCTGAATAACTTGTTGGCTATGGAAGATGGATTCATTCTTTCTCTGTTTTTGTCTGTCAGTTAAGAGCTCAGGCTCTGAGTCAGTGGGCCCCATCACTTACTATTGTGTGACTTTAGTCAAGTTACTTACCTGCTTTCAGCTTCTGTTTCCTCATCTATAAAATGAGAAGGAGGAGATACTAAAAATATCTCTATGTCTGCAGGTACCATGGCCAGAGCCAACACTATGAATACTCCTCTGTGCTCCCTGGAGACTCAGGCGACAAGAAGGGACCTGCAGGCCGATTTGCATGTGGGGGTATCGGGGGAGTCATCGACCAGGACTAGCCTTGGTCCTCTAACAGCTGAGGCATGGCCCTGGGCAATGGAGACCCTGTCCATCCTGGAGTTATTATATACTTCCTCACAGGGGTGTCGTGGGGGTTAAGTGAGATACTATCACTAAAGCAGTGACTGGCTCAATAAATGTTAGTTATTCTTATTATTATTAACTGACGATACTTATGGAATTAAGCCCTTCTGCTACCCAGTGACATGGGCTTAGTATAGCCAGGTATGATATTTCATTTTAATCAACATACTATAACAATCTGAGTCTAATCCTAAGTTAATTTGGGTCCAAATCCTTGCTTATGATTCTCAAATATTGAGGGAAATTATTACATTTATAGTAAGGACAAAGCTGCCATTCTCCTATTTCTCTCATCTTCTCCTCTGGGCCACCTCATGACTCAGGGATAGATGGGGCCTCCATTGCCCTGGGCCATTGCCTCAGCTGTTAGAAGACAAAGGCCAGTCCTGGCCAATGACTCCCCCTGCACCCTGACATGCAAATTGGCCTGCAGGTCCCTTCTTGTTGCCTGTCTGTGTCTCCAGGGAGGACAGAGGGTTATTCATAGTGTCGCCTCTGGCCATGATGCCTGTGGACTTAGAGATATTTTAAGAATCTCCTCCCTAGGGTCTTGCTGAAAAGGTCATGCCTATCTTTTTATGCCTGGTGTCAACTTCTGAACAAGTAGGAGGAAGAACTCACTTCTGTTAATAGGACCCAAGCAACGTCAGAGTTGGGTCCTATTAACAGAATGCTCCCCTCACCCCCCACCCCCCACCCCGGCCCCCTTCCCCAAAGCAGTTTATAGGAGTTCTTATGAAGTAGAGGGGAATGAGGGACTGCGTCAAAGGCTGCCTTGGAGAAGATTAGTTAGATGAGTTCAAGTAGCATCAGTGGGGCTGGACCAGGACCAATGGGTGGTAGATACACGGAGAGGGTTTGGATTTCATGTTTTCTACTCATCGAAACTGGGAAAACAATGGGCACCTCACCTTTGAACATGTTCAAGCGAAGGCTGGAAGGCCTCTCCCGGGATGTTTGTGCCTGAGATCCTGTGGGTGCAGAAGGCCAAATGAGATGGGCTCGCAGGCCCTCCCATGGCTGGGATCCAGTGATTCTGGAAGGGGTTGGGGTAGGAGCTGCATTTTGGGTTTGAGCACTGAAAGAGGGGGATACCAAAACAATTACGTGGAGTGGCCCTGAAAATAAACCTATCTATCTATCTATGGTCACATTTTCCTGGGGCTGATTTTGTGTTTCAGTTTTCCCCATGTCTTTCTTTTTCTTTTCCTTTCTTTCTGTTTTTTTGAGAAGGAGTTTCGCTCTTGTCCAGGCTGGAGTGCAATGGCAGATCTCGGCTCACCGCAATCTCTGCCTCCCAGGTTCAAGCAATTCTCCTATCTCAGTCTCCCGAGTAGCTGGGATGACAGGCGTGCACCACCATGCCAGCCAATTTTATATGTTTAGTAGAGAAAGGGTTTCTTCATGTTGGTCAGGCTGGTCTCCAACTCCTGACCTCAGGTGATTCTCCTGCCTCAGCCTCCCAAAGTGCTGGGATTACAGGTGTGAGTCACGGTGGCCAGCCAGTGTTTCTTAATAATCACAGGGAATTTCATTTGTCTGATGTAACAGTTAAATTAAATAGGGTGGAAATACCTGTTTTCACTTCCCTCCTCCCACAAATTTCAATAATAA
The DNA here is from genome assembly GCA_004027715.1 of Plecturocebus donacophilus. Taxonomy (NCBI): domain Eukaryota; kingdom Metazoa; phylum Chordata; class Mammalia; order Primates; family Pitheciidae; genus Plecturocebus; species Plecturocebus donacophilus. Next base: position 4,107 of record PVKP010036050.1, on the reverse strand, counting down.
TCATCTTTAGATTTGTCTTGTTGGATCTTAGCCTGTCAGATTGCTTTTGGCACATGAAACTACTGAGGTAGGATGGCTCAGTGACTTGGCTAAATCATATGGGGGTGAGTGGCAGAGCCCAGACATAAACTTTGGCTCCTGATCTAGTGCTCTTTCTGGTAAATTGAACTGCCTCCTGCTGCAGGGCACTGAGAAAAGCTGTGACACCCAGGGTGCTGAGATAAGCAGGAAGTCACACATGAGTCTGGAAGGACACCTCTTTTAGGTTAAAGTCCTTTCTTCCTGGTAAAGTGCTTGTACATATAGGTACTCAGCAAATGTTTATTGACTTGAACAGAGCAATACTTTCAGTGCCTGGAACCTAACTAGTAGTCCATAAATAGTTGCTGATTGAAAGCAGCAGAGCTTTCAAGAGCTTCCACAGAGCTGCCCACAAAAGCTCAGGATGCCTGAAAAACCCGACGTCTTTTTCTCTACTCCTGGAATCATGAGTAGGCTCAACCCTCTCGTGGTGGCAAGGCCTCCTACATTCTCTGATGGCTCCTGACTTAACCTCCATTCTAGGCTGGAACCAAGATCAATCCTGAGGATCCTTCCTACAAACAAGGGCACTGAGCCTGGCAGAGCCCCCGGGCATCCAGGTTGACTCATTAGTAGACAACGAGCAGCCCCTCCTCCTGCCCTGGCCCTGCAGCCTGCCTGACATGGGAGCTGTCCAGTCTCCTTCTGTGACTAACTGGCTGCAGTGTTCAGCAGAGCTCTCAGTCAGGGAGTGGCTGGACTCCAAACCTAGCTTCTTGGAAGCTCCTAATTGGGCTCTACCTGCCAAGAGGTAAGAGAGAGATTTATTGATATTTTTGAAGTGCAACTTTGTGCTTTTTGATAACTAATAAATAGCATGTTGGAGCTTTCTTATTTTGCGACCCAGTCTAAAGAAGGCATGTGAAAGATACTTATAGCTTTCAGAACTGTGATCTTACTCCTTCCTAATTGCCAAGTAGTCTTCTTTTTTTTTTTTCTTTCTGTGAATCATCCAGGACTCAGAGTCATTACAACTGGCTATGAGAGGGGCTTTAATCATCCTGAAGATTCCAAGATAGCTTGGGAGACAATAATGTCATGTAAAAGATAGCTGCTTTCTTCCCTTTTGGTTTGGGGACTTGGTTAAAGAAATGTTAGTAGATGGACAATATTTAGATATTGTATTCTGTGCCAGCAGTGCTAAGAAAATATTACTGGCTTCAAGAGTGAGCAGTTCTAGGGGAGTGAGCAACCACAGCCAGGAGCTCCACCAGCCCTTGAAGATGCAGAGACATTTATCCAATCCAGAGGGATGGGGAGATAACACACTCAGTGGTTCAGAGCCCTGGTTTCACAGTTAGGCGAATTCAGTTCAAATTGTACCTCTGTTACTCATTAGGTGGATGACATTAGGGAAATCACATAACGTTTGAGCCTCAACTTCTGCATTTGTTTTATAGGGATGATGGTATGTATGAAATTGGGTTATAGCACATTCTAAGAAAGTATGGGTAGGGATAGGGATGGTGGTATATACCTCATGGTGTTATAGAACATTCTAAGAGGACAAATAGTAGCAACATTATTTAAAATTCTTACTGAGTGTGCATGTGTAAGCAAGTCACTTAACTTCTCTGGGCCTCAGTTGAAAGGCATTCGAGTAGATGATGATTCCTTGTGTAAGATGGGGTCCAGTTAGGAGACGAGTCATGACAGTTTTTAAAAAATAGGCGTTAATACAATTCATTCTTAACAAGGTATTAAAGAACTGGAAAGGCAATCAGGGAGCACAAAGGAACCACAGAGGTAGCAGCTGCAGGAAGTAGCCACCACCTGTGGGGCTGGGAACAGAGGGAAGAAGTAGTGACTGTTAAAGCTCAGAGACTGGCCGGGTGCGGTGGCTCACGCTTATAATCCTGGCACTTTGGGAGGCCAAGGCCGGCGAATCACAAGATCAAGACCATCCTGGCCAACATGGTAAAACCGTCTCTACTAAAATACAAAAAATTGGCCAGGTGTGGTGCTGTGCCCCGGTAGTCCCAGCTACTTGGGAGGCTGAGGCAGGGGAATCGCTTGAACTCGGGAGGTGGAGGTTGCAGTGAGCTGAGATTGCTCCATTGTACTTCAGCCTGGTGACAGAGCAAGACTCTGACTATAAAAAAAAAAAAAACAACAAAAAACACCTCAGAAACCTGGAGAAGGTGATGCACCTCCTAGCTCAGATGGGTCCTGCTGCCTCTGGGGAGGGGAGGGAGAGTGGTACAACATGGCTGGTGCTGAGAAAACTGCAAACAGAATCACTGTGCTGTGGACAACAGACTGCTATAGAAGTTATAAAGAAGAAATCTTGCTGGGGCCATGCCGACCTAAATGGGAAGCAGGCAGGAAGTGGCTCCCTCCTTTAGGTCTCCCTTTAGCACTCCTCACCCCTAGAAAATACCTCAAGAGAGCAGCTGGCAAAGGAGAAATGGGCTGTTGAGAGCCCCATCCCCGTATCACAAGGCAGAATGTACAAGGGTGGGCTTGGAGTTGGAGCTGGGAGAAAACACTGTAATAATTGAGAATCTCAGAGGTTCCTTTTAAGTCAGAGTCTGTGAGTCAGATTCTGAATCCCAGGCAGAGAACTCTACATGTGGGCTCTTGGGAGGGCCAGCATGTATGGTGGAATGAGTCTGAGCATTGGAATCACACAGATCTGGTTTATAATCTTATCTCTGACTCATCAGCTATGGGGTATTGGACAAGATACTTTGAATTTCTCTGAACCTCATTTCCTCCTCTGTAAAATGATGATACGGTACCAATACCCATCTCACAGAGTTACTGTGATAATTAAGAAGACAAATGTAAAGTGCCAGGTGGGGGTGTCTGGCATATGCACTGTAGCCATTATTTTTGTGAGGGGTTCTTGTTCAGTGATTTCTGCTGATCGGCTTGTTCCTTTTGTTGGCTGCACACATTGATGTGGGCCGTTTTGTGTCTTCCACTGAGACGTGGCTCTGCGGACTGTGGAGGGGAGCCTGGGCAGTGGGTTGACAGTGGCCAAGGATTCCCATGCCAGCAGGGGCACTGGGGGCAGCCTCTGCATGGCTGCTCTTGGCTTCTGGGAAGTGGCACTTCACCCAAATGGATCTTGTAGGCTGGTTCGCGAGTGAGTGTGTGTTCAGTGCGGGGCAGGGGGGATGTTCCCACGACTGTGCCAAGCCTGAGCTGCAGTGAGTGGGCTCTTGGATGCCCTTCAAACCAGAGGCAAGAATTTGATTTCCTAGGCAGAAATTCTGTAAACGAAGAGAATCATCTAGAATCTTTTTTCTCCACTCAACGGAGCTCCTATCCTTTCGCTTTTTTTGGGTGAGTTCTTAAACTAGAAATGATGTGGACATATGGACTATTCACATTCTTAGAGGCATCGATAACTGGCTTTTTTTTGTGTGTGTGTGAAAGAAAGAAAGAGTGAAAGAAAAAAAGAATGAAAGAGAGAAAGAAATAGGAAGAGAAAGAGGGAGAGAGAATGGGATTCTTGCTCCATTGCCCAGGCTAGAATGCAGTCTAAAAATGGGTATTAAAAACCTCTTTTATGCCAATAATTGTGCTTAACAATGGAAACAGGAAGGAATAGGTAATGAAAATAACAAAAAAGCAGCCAACCAATATTTTATTTAAACCTGTGAAATGCTATGCAATTGCTGAGGAGTGATTTACTTCCAATTATGTGGTCACTTTTAAAATAGGTGTAATGTGATACTGAGAAAAATGTTTGTTTTGTGGATTTGGGGTGGAGAGTTCTGTAAATATTTGCTAAGTTTATTTGTTCCAGGTCAGCGTTCAAGTCCTGGATATCCTTGTTGATTTTCTATCTCATTGATCTATGTAATATTGACAGTGCAGTGTTAAAGTCTCCCACTATTATTGTGTGGGAGTCTAAGTCTCTTTGTAAGTCATTAAGAACTTGCCTTATGTATCTGGGTGCTCCTGTATTGGATGGATATATATTTAGGATCGTTAGCTCTTCTTGTTGCATTAATCCTTTCACCACCATGTAATGTCCCTCTTTGTTTCTTATGATCTTTGTTGTTTTAAAGTCTG